>VZRI01014577.1:272956-298001 GCA_013397515.1 Upupa epops
AAAGAAAGAAAGAAAGAAAGAAAGAAAGAAAGAAAGAAAGAAAGAAAGAAAGAAAGAAAGAAAGAAAGAAAGAAAGAAAGAAAGAGAGATGCAGGGAGATGCTAAAGTAATGCTGAATTTCTGTGCTTTGCTAGATTATTTCTCTTAATTTCACCCAAAATGATATCCTGAAAGAATTATTCTTATTAATGTTCTCTTCATTTCTGCAGGGGGCATAAAAATAACTGATGAGTGCGAGAATATAAACCGTATGGTTAGTGAGGCAGAGGTGATAATTAGAACATGCTGTACTACGCAGTAAACAAAGCTATTATGAACGATAGAGTTTTTTATAGAGTCTTTAAAAGAGGATGGAAATAATATACTTTTCTCCGACTGGCTTAAAAGCTCTGTCTGTAACAACTATGAAAAATAATAAAAGAAAGAAGGAGATTTAATCACTGAAAGGGTTGATGTCTGGTTAAAAACAACTGCAAATATTATCAATACTTACTTGATTCCATAGTAATTTATGTATAGCATGTTATTTGCTTCTCATTTAGTCATACATTTTGAAAAGAGAAATCATGTCACAACTGCATAATGCAAGGTTGTAGAAGAAAAACACCATAGATTTATTTTCAGAGTAGAATTATCTGTAGTTTTATCACTGTGTTTTCTGTTTTCAGTGTCAAAGATTCAGACTTTCTGGTGGCAAATAGAGTTTATTGGATACAAGGGGCAAATCTGACATAGAATTTAATCTTGCAAGGTTTTTAGGGCATAACATTATTGTCCTCTGCTTGTGAATACTATATGAATATTTGATATTAGGGTTACCACTATCAAAATTATGTCAAGTATAATGATTCTACAAAACCTTCACATGCTTTCGATGCCTTTAGGAGTATGAGATTGTAAAAAACACCTGCTATGAAATCAAGCTGTCCATTCTGGAACTGAAAGGAAATGAAATTAAATTAGAATGTGCTTCAAAGCAAGTTGTCCTGAGAGTCTACATCATCTTCAAATATGCTTTGGACTGACTCTTGAAAGAAAACAACCAAAAGGCATCAATACAAACAAAGCCAAATAAACAGCACGTTAGTGTCCTAAATTATGAATATATTCCTTATATGTTTCACATCTATCCCATTCTTGGTTTTAGGATTCTTTTGAAATGAAAAAAAAGTTAAAAGTAAAAGCATGAGTCAAAATTAACCAAGATGAGTCAGCATGAGCTTAAGAGCCAAGCTGATCCTAGTTATTATAATAGAGGTGAATGTGTTTTGGGCCAAACCCAGAGAATATATGCCCATACACTGTTGCGCTGAACCACAATCTTTGACCCTCTTGAGTCATTATTTGAGAGAGGACACACTGGCAATTCCTCAATATCTAAAATGCTGAATTTGAGATTTTGGTGGGGTACCTTATATCTTTCTTCATAGATCGTGAATGCATGGATTCTGCATCCTATATACTGTTGAAAATGTTTTTATATTGCTAAGTGCAGTGAAAATGAAAGGAATAGATGAAAAAGATTCGAGAGCATGTAGGCATATTGTGGAAAAGGTACATGCATTAAACTGCATAAAAGGAAGTGGTTGGTTTCACTGAAGTTGAAATTGATGATCTTAAATGACCAGATATTCTGTGATTCTGTGACCTCAGATCAAACTCCAAGTCTCAATGAGGAATATGCTTTTACTGAGAAATAGTCATTAGCTTGAAAAAAAAAAAAAAAAAAAAAAAAAAAAAAAAAAAAAATAAAAAAAAAAAAAAAAAAAAAAGAAGATGTAATCAGAAAGGAACGAGAAAACAATTATGTGTGAATTTTTGAAGGGATTAAAAACCTCATCAGAGGAAGGTGGTAAATTATAAGTAAATCATTAAAAGTTATTTGTGAAAAGAACCTGAAGGTTTAATTAGGATAACACAGGAGTGGGTTATTCACATGTTGGATGTGATACAGGCAGTACAGTGAAGATGCTTTGATCCCAAGAAAAATAGTTTATAATACAAATATGCATTTCACCGAATCATGCTAGATGTGTATAATACACAGAATGGCAGAATTAGTGTGACCAAAAGTAGGATAACCATTGTGGATTTAATTGTACAGCATAAGTACATAATATTACAACATTTATTACAGTCACCGGGGTAGTAGTGTATGTAGCCATGGCAGCTACATTAAAATGAGACTGATTACAGTCTCATGTACCTTTGTATGCAATATGGTGACAGAAACAATGATTATTTTTTAAAAGAGAAGAAAATAGTCTGGATCAGGATGAGTATGAGCCTGCTGCCAAAAGCTTGTGGTTCTTTGGGATGGGACTATTTCAAGGAAAATTTAGCTCTAATATTGGATTTTGGGTCCACAAGAAATGTTAAAGGTTCGAGGACAATAAAGAGAACATTATGAAAGACAAACTTACTGCTATCTTTCTCTAAACATAAACCACATACAAGGACCATTTCTTTCTCATCTCTTCCAGAAAGCTTCAGTTTTGGAGGAAAAATAAAAAAAGAACTAATAAAAATTTAAAGACACGCTTCTACTCTCATAGTACAGATTTCGACTAAGATCCTTAACATTTTTACTACAAGTAGATTACATCTGGTGTCTTTATTAGCATTCAACTAATAAAAGCAGTAAAGGACTATTTTGAGGAGTACTTCCAGAAGGTTCCTTCATTCTTAATTCTGTCACTTTTTTCCATAAAGTTTCTATGTTCATTATTTCATTTAGTCTTTCTCCTGCTTTATCATCTCTTGAAGTTTCTTTTTGCTCTCCATTGTGACTGTGAAGTGAATACTCTTGTAAAAGGAGATCCACAACAGATGTAGGGTGAACACATAGTTCTGACCAAAAGGGTTACTTGAAATACAGAGGTAGGCAAAACTTGTATTTCTGTAAGGCAAAGGCACTGTCTTTATAGATGCGCTTTCCACCTTCATTAAAAAGTTTTATATCTCCAACCCTCTTCTAAAAGTATGCTTTTCAGAAGTAGAAAGTGGATGAATTAAATGTACTGCCCACAGAGGTTGCTGTACATTTTAATGGCTAGTCTAGATCAGGAGATCAAAGGGCAGAACAAGACATGGGAGACTCAGGCTTTCTTCTTTCCTGCTGCAAGGACTCAGGCCAATCTCATTAAGAACCAGTAATAAGTAATCTCTCTAAGAACAGGTAAGCAAACACTAGGACTATGGATTGATACACTATGGAATCAACTTACTCAGCAGCCTGATGTTTTCATAAAGACCTGGTTTCTGCCCCTGCTTCATGCCCTTCTCTGCATCATCTAAAAATCATTATATATGAAATACTGGTAGTTACTGTATAAATGAACTTACTGTCTTAAAAGAGCATTCCTGTGCAATATACTACTCACAAACTCCTGGTAAGAGTCTCAGGGTGTTGTTGAGTTCCCTGTTCTCAGTGTATATGTACCCATGCTCTTGACCTCCAACTGCAGTATGCGGTAGGAAGAATTTCTTGCTTTTAAAACACAGCAATGGGAGGAAAAGATTGGTTCTACCTCTTTGGCTCATAGGCTTGAGTTCACATGTCCTTAGGGAGATAATTCTAACTGCAGTCTTACTGGGTATTCTTGGGTACATATTCTTTGAGATTCTTTCTTGAAATTATTCTACTTTGCAAGATAAAATGAAATATTCATCAAGACAGACAGAAAGAATGAATAAGCAAGATTCCTTTGTCTATTGGGTTGGATAGTCATGTGGGAGAAGAACACATGGGTTCTGGTCCCTGCTCCAATAAATACTTAATACATATCAGTGTACAACTCTGGGAGCAAGTCCTTCACACAAGACAGGTAGAGACATGCCTGTTTTGTGAATCTCGGGAGGATTTAGGCATAAAATAGATATCTCACTCTGTCAAGACTGAAGTTCTTGCCATGCTCAGAGCAGAACTTTAGATACCAAGGGAACCACTCTGTCAGAAATACTCATGAGTTTGCAGTACAGCAGCTTTGAAAATATGAACTTCAAAAGTGAGGATCTCAGATGTTAGTAGACTTAATCTGAAGTGTTGTTTGCAATTTCTGTAAGTTTTATAAATTTTATTTTCTCAGAACACACACAAAGTTTGCATTGGATCGAAGGGTTTATATGCCAGCTATTCAACAAAAGACCTGCTGGAATACACAGCCACATTTCTACTTTTTAAGTGTCCAGATGATGCAACTGGAAGCACGAACAGTAATATTACTGTATTATAACAAGAAATTTCCTCTTTTCCACTATCTAGGAAGAAACCTTCTTTTAGTCTGAGATGGAACTTGCACATGCAGCTGCATGTCCAGGGTTTTAATATTGTGGTTATAGCCATGTACATGTGAGAGGATGACCAATTGTCTCTCTACTAGAGATATTTAATGGTTTTGCTACCAAACATCACAGAAGGTCAGCAGTGAGATGGATGGTGATAAACTAACAAGCAAAATTGTTCTAACAAAGCATCTGTGAGCAACTGCTTGATCAAAATGACAGACATCAATCAGAATAATAACTTCAAATATGAGATTTTCAATTAGTGAGGGAACATAAATAAATGCGTCTGGAAAATAAGCATAAGGGATTTGGTAAGGAGACAGCACATACATAACAAAAGAAAGAGAAGCAACTGGAAGGCAAGCAGACTGATACATGAAGAAATGTGCATAGAAGCAGACTTACAAACAAGTCTGCAGGGAGATACACAGATAAACAGGACTATTACAAATATTTTCTCTAGCTTGCACACAGAATATTCTTGCTAGAGTTTTGCAAAGATCTTACACTGCACTTTACATTGTGAGGTAAAAGAAAAATAGACAATAATTCAACCCTTCTCCTACATAATCCTCCCCCCTCTACTCCCCCCATTCCCCCTTCAAAATTTTCTCTTAACAGAAAACTGCTTGTAGGAAGTGCTTAACAGAAACATAATCAACAAGACAAGCACATTCAGACTGATTGCCTCTTTGGCCATTTCCTTACCTCTGATGTTGTGATTTGTATCACTGGAAAATAGGTATGAAAATTATCAGAATGACAGCATTTTACTTTTGCTTTGCACGGGGTGATGGGCAACGAGGGCTCAATTTACACATCTCAGACCAAAAAATTAAAGACAGACCTCTGTCTCAGGAAAACTTTGATTGGCAGGTTGTTCAAAGGTGCAGGACGTGCCAGGAAAGTATTACTACATAGAGGTCTTGGTCTTGTAATCTCATCAAAGTTAGTGCTATTGGATTGGATACTAAGATAAACTTTGTTTTGCCTAATATGTCATGGTCAATACAATGTTTTAGCACATGAGCTTCAAAAAACTTGTCCTCCTCGAAAACATCTGTAGTGACCTTGTTTTATATTGCTTTACATTATGCTTTCAAAAGCTGAATGGAAGTTATAAATGTATCAAAAACTTCCAGGATGTATACTAGAAAGAAAATGAGATTCAAAAGACTAAAAGAGAAAACAGAAGCAGAGTATTTCTTGTTTCCAGCTAAAATCCTGAAGGTTTCAATTAACAACACTTATTATATGAATCAAGTCCAGCTTCCTTCACATTGTTCTAGCAGTAACTTAATCAACATAGAATTGTGGGTGGGAAGAGAAAGTCAGTGTTATCAATTGTCGTTTTCAGAAAGATGTAAGTTTTCTTCATAAAAGAGGTACTTACTTCTGGAAGAGCAAGACTGGAGTCTTGATTAACTATCTAGGAAACCTATTACAGATGGTTTAAGATAAAGATAAATGAGACTTTTAACAGTCATGTGAAGGAGGAGCTGTGTACCATTCAGAGTTTGAATATTCCTTAAATTGCAAAAGGAATTATGACAGAAATAGAATTAGTTCCCGTACATGCTACAGAAGACTATATAGGCAATGTTTTATATTACAAACATCACTGATACACTATGTATTAATTAAAAATGGTTGAAAATTGTACTGGTTTGTGACAAGCCTTCTGCAAAGTGAAGTGGACAAGAAAAAGGTGGTGCAGGTAGCTACTGCTTGTGGTTTCTGTTGTGCCTTCTGAATACGCATTTCAGCTGAAGACATTCTGAAGATTCTGTATTCCATGGAGAGTCTAGGGGAGGTTCTGACAGCTGAGAAATATACCCGGGAAAATGAAAAAAAGAGGGAAAGAAAAAGGCTATCAGCAGGACACTACAAGAAGTATTTGAATATAATCACTGTCACTATCAGCTGTGGAACGGCAGCTTGTATGAAATTAACCAGTCAAGTGTGCGGTGGACAGTGCCTCCAGAATGGGACTGCAATTATCAAAAATCCATATGGCTAGTGAGAAATCCCACAATGTACCACAGAAAAAAAAAAGGTTTCAGTTTGTACAGAAATATCACTTATGCCACTTAACAACATCCCTCAGTGCTTATACAGAAGACAAAATTCAGCAGCTGTCACCAGAAGCAGGTATTTTCTTTGTCATTGGCCCATATAATGCTGAGTGATTCTCCACTCATTTCAGAATTATGGACCTCATTTTGTTGACATCCTTTTGTGGGTAAAAGGACAAACACATTCTTTGGTACTTTTTCTCGTGAGTTCAAGGGCAAATATTTGGATCATTATTTTGCCTAATTTAGTTAAATTCTGTTTGTGATTGTGATTTTACTTTTTCTGTGAAGGGGCACTTACCCTGTTTTATGCTAATTGTCTGTCAAAGTGTCTCACTGCTCCTGAATTTGGTTTCCCCTTGAGCAACTCCCAAGTTTATTAGTTTGACCTTATCAAGCTTCTTTTAAGGCAGCTCTCAATGTTACAACTCAATGTCTCCAAAGTTACAACTGCCCTTCATTCTTATTTTCACAATTACAGCTCTTCTGAACTCCTCATTGTCAACCTTGCAGACTGAGTCACTTACCTAAGGCATCTCTCAAAATCCTAGGCACTGTGGTATAGAAAGAATATGAATGATGAAAATGCATGGGAAAACCTGTGCTTCTCACACACACACATTACTTTTGATTTCTCTCTTTTGCCACTTTCATGAACACAGGCACATCAGCAGCTATTCCTCCAAAAAAATACAAACTCGTGAATCTTAGAGGGAGAGCAATTTATGGCATGCACACATCTCCTTATGCCTTTTGTTTGACAACAATTTCCAAGCTCTCTCTTTGTTCCAGCTATAGAAATGGCTTTTCTTGCAACAGAAGTTGTGAATGAAAGGCTATTTTGGAAAAATATTTCCTATATCCAGAGACCCAGCCGTTGTGCAGCCTCTGTCATTCTGTTTTCAGTGGCTGAGAGAGTAACCCAAGTATGCTTTTCAGCACATGGCACTTTCCTCGAGTACGTTGGTTACTCTTGTCTTCAGTAGACAAGTCTGGCATGGACCTGGAGGAGAACAATTCTTCTCCTTACAATCCTCCTGAGAAACATATGACCCAGGGCAAGGAGTATAGTTAAGAAGATCTGTATGGTGCCATTGCATCTGCGGTCAGGCTTGATGGGGCTCTGAGCAAGCTGGTCTAGGGAGTGCTGTCCCTGCTTGTTGCCAGGGGATTGAACTGGATGATCTTCACAGGTCCCTTACAATCCTGTGATGCTTTAACTGAGGAAATTATGAGAGCAGATACTGTTATAAGCTTGGCTCAGTTCTTTGATAATGTTATTTGTAAATGTCTATGTATGGGCACAAACCCACACAAACAAGTAAGAGCTATAGAAGGACTGATGAAATGTGTTATCTCCAAATGATCATGTTAGTTTGTCCTGTCACCTCCTTCATAATATCTGTAATTGAAAAGAACTAAGTTAGGTGACATTATCATCTGCAGTAGTTGCAGAAAAATTGTCAGAGTGAGGTACAGTAGTTGAGGATACAGCTTTTGGTCTGCTGGATCATTATTGACAGCATGGGAGTCTCTACATACATTTCCTAGCCAGTGACTTTTTCCCTAAGATGGGGCTTTCACTACTTCTCTAAGATGGTTTTGGCAATTGTCTGTGTTAAGGAGACCTTCTTTCTGTCACATAACTGCTCCAAAACACTGCACTTTTCTTAAATATCTATTTCTTCTGTGCTTGGCTGTTAAGGTGATAGCTTCAGCTAAGTTTTGGGGTTTTTTTGTCACTTAGCCTGAAGGCATCTCAGCAGTTCTCTCTCTTAGTACATCCTTACAAATCTAAATGGATAAATTAAAGAACTGTTTTCTGTATTTTTCAAAGAAAGTTTACAGACTGTCTGTTAGTCAGCATTAGGAAAGCAATGCAGATTTATTCCTTTGTATCTTTCCTCATGACTCATTAACTACAAATCCTTGATCACTTTGTTTACTTTGCTCAGATATTTATCGAGTTTTGGGCATCTCACATAGGATTTTTATTTTTCTCTGTCTTCCAGAACAATCAAAAAAAGGGGAAGGGCAACAATTTGCCTTCTCATGTAATGCTTTTAACTCTCTACTTTTGCCATTTCATCTTGCTCTTCCATCCCTTCTGTCAGGTTACTCTGATCCATTTCAATACCATTTCCCTTTCCCTTCAATCATGGCCCTTCCATCAGAAGTAGATAGAGTCACCTACTACCAATGATCATGTGACTTTAAAATATCGAAAAACATCAGACATAATGGGTCTCAGGTACACAGAAATCATTCTGAGATAACTGTGACCCAAATCTGTTTTGTCCATTTTTAGGGATCTAGTTTGTTGGTCAACATTTAGAGTGATGGACACCAACTCAAGTGACATGGAATTTTCTCAGGCTAATTTTCCCCATCCTATTTTACAGCTGAAGTTTAGCAGAATTCTCAAAATTGTGAAATCACTTAATAAAAAGATGTGAACATTCAAGCATTATTTGATGTTATAGCTTCTCCTTAATAAATTTATTATTAGACAAGTAGATGAAGATTGTCTACACAGCAGAAAACTATCTATTTAATATGTTGATCATTTGTACTTAATCTCAAAGTGCTATGAAAGAGACAAGCAAGACAAAATCTTGTGGGATTTGTCAGTATCTTTAAAACTGATGTTTTAATCCTCTACTTATTCATTAAGATCTAGGAATATGACCATTTCCTTCCTCTGTTTTCTGTTCTTATCAACCCTTATTTTCCTTTCTTACCTTACATACTTCTAGCTTGTGTTTCTTTGGGATGAAAGAAAGAACTTTTATTACTGACATTAGTAAGTGATTTTTTTATACCTATCCAGGGCTGAATATGTCTGTGAATTTGATGTAGAATGGATGAAAAAATGACTTGTCTTTTCATCTTCTTAAGTTCTGTGGAAAGACCAAGAAGAAAAAAAAAAGGTAACAAATACAAGTTGAAAAGAATAGTTAGCAACTCATAGGAGAGCCATTACAATTCATAAATGAGGGTTACACACTCAATCTCTTTCTCTTTTTATGTATAAAGTGAAATAGATAGAACTCCCACATATTTTTTCCTCCAGCCACTTTGAATATTGTTCACTCTTGTTCTCAGCTTTGCCAGTGATAAAAGGTTTATTCCACATATTCCCAGGCGATGGGAGAGCAAAAAGTATACCTAATGTGGCTGTCCAATGCATTGACATTCATATTTAGTCTCTAAAGTCAAGTCATTTCAGAGGAAAGGGAAGTACAATTTGCTATGTATTGCACTGAGACAATTCTATATCTCTGACTGTGTTTCATGACAGATCTTATAAAAGATCGTAAATTACTATCTGTAGAAATATATGCATTTAATGGATTCCATTAATGCACACACCTGCACATGAAAGATTTTGCAAGCCAGAAGATATGATCAGTCAAACAGCTTTAATAGTTATTAATTACAGTTGCTCACTATTTATTCCACACCAACATAGACACATTAAGGTATTTCAGTACCTAAACTCTTAGATAGCATGCATAAAACAGAAAAAACAGCCTTTTTCTTCTTCTGTGTAATCAATCAGCCAGTTACCCAATGCTTTAAAGTCTTTGTTAGACATTTTCTAAGACAGGACCCTTATTTTTCCTCGTATGTTTCAGAAGAACACAAGAATATTTCTGCTCAAACCTTTCTAATCTTGTTGTTCTGATTTGGTTTCTTAAGCTGAATTCAGACAGCTTCTGTTTGGGTTTAACTTTATAAAAAACATTCAGTATTAGTTTGATAATTTATTACAAGTCACAGGAGGCACTTAAAAAATAATCCATAAAGTTGTTGCTTTGTCAAATGATTTGTTCTGCTCCTAAGACATAACCTCTCACAAAAAGAAGTGAAAGCTTCAAAATTTGCGTATTGAAATTAATTAAAAAACCCCAAGTATTACACAGCAGACAAATTAAAAATTGACAAACCTGAGCTACTACCACGGCAGTGCCAAATTCAATTGAAAATGTATCAAAAAAAGCAGGACAAAAATGCTTATCAGCTGAAGAAGGTTAATGGATCTCCTGTAAACCATTCCAGTGAGCCTGACTTCTGGAGTCTGAAATGGTCACTCTGAAAACAGGTGAATAAGCTCAAGCCCTTAGCTGAGAAAGACTTTAAATAGGCTCATACTCTGTGCTCTCTGATTATCTCTAACCAAACCAAATGCGACTTCACTGAGCGATGTCACTGGCTGAACTGACAACATTTTCTTGGTAGGTAGAAGCAGATCTGACCCTGAGTTCCTCATTTTGTCTTTGTTTTCTATCTTGTTAAATACACTGGATGCATTTACGTATGCATTTTAATGTTTTTTGAGGTCTGCTAGTATGATAAGTAATATGGGAAGTGCTTTAAAAAGAAATATCACAGACTTGCTTACCTCCTTGAATACTCTTTGACATTACATCTACCATGTCATATATGAAAACATAAAAACTAAGGTAAACAGCAATCAGTGCAAAATCCCTTTATTCAGAGCACACATTGACCTGACTCACAGAAACAAAGGAATATTTACAATGTAAAATTCCATATGTGCCTGGTAAAATACACAGATTATTAGAATAGCACCTCAGCTACTGTTCTACTGCTCATTTCCACAATCTTACTCAAATATGCATATGTAAGGTGACAACTTTCTCCTCCAAAATCAGAGAAGTACTGTGAGTGATGCCAAATGTTACAGTATGAATGCAAGCCCTTAGAGCAACTGTTAATCTGAATGTTGCTTCTTGTGCAAAGTCTGCTGTTATCCATAATCTAACTGTGCATTCCTATGTTTTATTTGTAGTTTGCTTCTCTGTCGGATCCTTGTGCATAAGTTTCTTTGCCCTGTATTTTTGCTAAATAAATACAAGTTGACTATGTTGTTGGACATATATTGACACACAATCTACTGCTTATTATGTGGTATCACAGTTTCAGGCTTTTTCTCATATTTCATCCTGTATACATGTGCATTTAACCAACGACAAACATGAGATGCACTGAAGGAAGTTAGCTGTTGCCTAGTTAGAGCTGTTGACCTTGGATGATGAGCAGCTGCCACAACCAGTTTTCTCTAGCAATTGTTGGTCAGAAACTCTGAAATGATTGGGTAGGCATTGTTAATCACAATCAAAATATGGATTTACAAAAAGTGAAACAACTAAAAAATTCAAGCACCGTTGTGGTAGACAGCATTAGTTTATCAAAGAGTGACGAAGTGGAATTAAATGAAACTTTTCACTTCAGAAATTGCATTCATTCCACAAAAGTTTGTGCAACTTAGCTATGTACAACAGCAGCAAGAATAAAAGGAACATGTGATTCTTAGTTGTGAATCAAATCTGATTCAGTCAAAAATAAATAAAAATTACCATGACTTTTCTGTAAGAGTATGGAATTTTAATCCAAGTACATACGTGACCTCTCTTAGGAAACATCTGTCCGTCTGGATCATTCAAAACTGTAAGAAGAGACTGATAGAAAAGCTTTAATAACATCAATTCTCAGAAAGGAGCTGAGTTGGTGACTCAAAGGTCATTGTTAGAACTGAAGTTAGCTAAGTATGCCTTTTCATAGTTTTATGAATCTTGGTCTGTATTTCAGACTTTATTTCCTGACGGTAGGAATGATTGAGAAAAGGAGTTGTATATCTCATTAATATTGAGAGGTGGATACACTGCCTAAAAGTACGTCTTATTCTGAAGAAAACATTTTTCTACTTTGGTGGTAAACCAGCATCACTCTAGAGCAAGCCTTCCCACATTGTTGTTGCGGTCTGAAGAGAATCCAGTTCATCAGTCCTTGGAGGAATGGTGCTGCAAGAAGAAATCAGGATGCTGATGGGAGCCAGCAGAAGGATAATATTTGGATGCTTTTATATCACAAGACACAAGACTGACATATTCAATGAAATTCTAAGTGGCTCTGCCATTTTATGCTGTGACTTTCCTCAAAAAAGCAAAAATACAGGTAATTGGTAAGATCAAAAATACTCTGGAAGAAAGGTTCTCATTTGCTGATTTGTATGCTTTGTTTTTAAGTTGCCATTAGAAGCATGTTTATTCAGTCTTCACTAATGAATTTCATAAAAACCTCTACTCATCTTTTAAGAACAAAATCAGTCTAATTCTTTCAAAAGGGAAAAAAATGCGAGACTGATTCTCAGCTGGCATAAACAGACATAGTCCCATTAACTGTAATTAATCTACTCAAATTATCATTATCTGAAGATCAAAACTTCCAACTGAATTAATGTTTTCATTGATCTATTAATTGAAAAAAAAAAAAAAGTTTGTGTATATATCTCGCTATGTAGCTATCTACATAACACTTCTGCTTACATAGATGTAGTATTTCCATTGAATAGCCTGTCAAAGTCTACTGCATTTCTTTTACGAAATTATGATTGAAAAGAAACTGTTTTTTCCTTTTAATCCAACCATTTTGGGACAACACTGGAAAGCAAATATGTTTTGGTTTTTTTTTTTATTATTCTCACAGGAGTGGAAAAAAAAAAAGAAGGAAAAAAGAAACAACAGTCAATATTTTATGTGTAAATATTTGTAACAATAGCCTTGAATTTCTGATCACCCTGTTGCTGGTGCAAGGTTAAGAGTCGTCAAAAAATACAGAAGCAAAAATGCTCCTTTACTTTCCAAATATCCCTATTCAGTTAGCTTAATTAATGGAGAAAATCTGTCATGCTCATTTGGAAACAACGATGAAATTATTGTAAGTGATTTTCTTCCAGGGAATAGGGAAGAGGAAGAAAGGGTAGAAAATTAGAGAACAAAGCTATAATGTTTGAAACAACCATATGCAATTATTTTTAATGGGAAGAGTACACCACTGTGCAAGAAATCAGCACAAATCTTCCATCTAAATCTGTATACAACCTTAAAATAGTTACAGTGGTGTATAACCTAGAGCTAGACCCATACACTAGCCCCACCCCAGTATCTCCTACATACTGTGCTGATGAAAGCTTTAATATATTAGCTAAGTTTAAAGTACAGTCACAGACTACTTTACCTGCAGATAAAAGTTGCTTAGGATTTTGGAAATATAAATGATGAATAATGTCAGGATTTTGCACACAGCACTGAAAATTTCTTTGTTTTCCAAATTGATACCAAATCAAGCGCCGATTCAACACAAATGTTACTATTGATTAATGCTTTGCAAGAAAATCAGTTCTTGTTGAAAAGAAGTCTGTATTTGTATGCACATGGTCCTGGGCTACCACCACTATGAGGGCAGGAGAGCTGGACTAGATGACCTTCATAAGTCCTTTTCGATCTCAACCATTCTGTGATTTTATGAAAACTCAACCATATCTTAACAAGATGCATTTTTTGGTGCTTTTTTCTGGTGCTGAAATTTGGAAGGATAGTGGCCCATCAGGGAAGCTGCTTTTGTGTATTTTGCATACGTATCTACTGTAAAGGTAAGCAGAGTTTCACTGTGTGCTACCAGCAGGTGTGTAGGACGGGCCTCTTCCTATTTGTAGGGTGAAGAAGACAAGCAAACTTGAATAGCAAGTTTCTTTTCAGAGAGAGAAAGTTTCCAATATTAGATTTCCAGTTCATAGTGCTCTGATTTATCATAGGTACTAAAACCTTACAGTGATTCTTAATGTGTTATTTAATGACACCAGCAGTATCAAGCATCATGTTGGTATCGTATCCACAAAGCCAAGTATGTATCTTCCAGCCTTGCTAGAAGATGCTTTGAAAACCAAAATGCTTGATTTTCATTAATTGTTTTTGTAAGTCTCTCCATTGCTCATAAATTTTTCCAAGAGCCCACCTTTTAAAACCACGTCCACTGGATCAATACAAGAAAATATTTTGAAGTAGCAGTTATAACCCTTCAAATGAAGGGTATCCAGGATGTCTACTCAAATTATGTCATTAGACCCTTTTCTGAAAGGACCGAAATGAGAGAAAAATACTTCAGTCTCATTTCTGAAATGATGGATCTACATGGCTTTTAAAAATACATATTTATGTCCACTTATTTCAACAGCAGATTTAAAGTATAAAAAGGCCTTAAGCCCCAAAGTTGCACAAGGTTTCAAGCATCTTTCAATTTCATTTAGCTACTCAGCTGTAGGATGCTTTTTGGTAGTTTATCTGCTACAGAGTAAGTAAGAGAGGCTCGGTTAGTCCAGCAATCAGTGAAAAAAAAATCAGTAGTATTATGCTCAGGATATTCTGAATCTTTTTAATAGCATTTCCCAGTAAAGTAATATAAATAGTGCATTTCTTTGCCCAGATCTGGTCACTGTGTTTGTGAAATGGACACTGAAGTACCAACCTAGATCAGATTGTAATACAGACTCTCCAATGCTCAGAATATATGTATTTTTAATCTTGCACAATATTGAGCAGATGGACCTTGATCGTCAGAAGTCCTCAGCAGCCAATATGCTGCGTCCTTTGTAAAGACTCTCCTGTTGTGGAGAAGGGAAAAAAAAAAACAGTAAAGAGTGTATTTTACTACCTCCATTACAGTCCACTTTTAATGAGCTCCCCTCCACACTATGCACTGTCCACTAGGATTCAGACTTTGAATGGAATATAAACTCAAACCTCTTTTTTCTTTCTCATTTATAACAATAAGTACAACCCAGTTAAGGTAGTTTTTCTTATGGATAATTTATACATATGTAAATATAAAAATAGAGGTGTCTACACATGCACATACATGAGCATTTGTGTGTGCTTGTATACGTACATATTCCATCTGTGTATATTTTTAAATATGCAAACAGAATTCTTTTTACTCTCTCAGTAGAAGTTGTTATAGTCTCCCATAGCAACAATTCACAGATAAAGAATCTCACATCAAATCAAATTGTACATTGAGGACACTGCTGACTGTTATACTGACATTATAGGTCTGATTTAAATCCACAGAATTAAGGAGATTCCCACTGAATGTCTAACCTCAGCTCACCAGGCTATGATATAGCAACACATATGGCAAATAACATCATGTCCTCTGCTTTTTGACATAGAAAAATGAGTTATAGAGTGACTGGGAGTGTTTATGCCAAATTTTCTAACTTTTCTGAGTTTAAATCTTCCTCCAAATGATGATATTATGGAAACCAGTGTTTTAATGTTTGAGGAGACATCTATTCCCACAGCAATAACATTTGGTTTCTTTTGGTTTGCTGTAATTTCTTCTCCTAAAGGGTCAGTTCAATTGAATGGTATAAAACAGAAAGACACTTCCTTCTGGCAGGACAGGTGGAAATTTTATGCTCCAGGACTGTTCAATAATGATGTTTGGCTGCATTCATATACACAGACACAGCAGCTAGCTATTAATGTGAGGACATGCAGGAAAATATAATTCATGACTCTCTGTCCTTTCACGAACACTCTTCACTAGCAGACTCTTAAATACTTGTGAACTATGAGAAGATCTGTTTCTACCCCACTGTTTCTACTTCTAGGCCCCAGAAAGTGACATAGAACTACAGAGTCATAGAATGTTCCAGACTGAAAGACACCTCCTGGGGTCTAGTTCCTTTTGGGTCTAGTTCCCCAAACCAGCAGTGACATCTCTCCCTAGGTCAGGTTGCACAGAGCATCATCAAGCCTGAACTTCAAAAACTCCAGGGATGGGGCCCCTACCACCTCCCCAGACAGCCCATTCCAGCCATCAACGCTGCTCACATTGAGGAGCTTTTTTCTAATCTCCAGCCTAAATCTATCATTTCCCAGATTGAACCCTTCCATACAAACACTTTGGAATAGACTTTCCCTTGTTGCATGTAGCCCCCCTCAAGTACTGGAATTCAAAGGAAAGTCCCCCTAGAGCCTTCTCTTCTCCAGACTGAACAGCCCCAGCTCTCTCAGCCTGACCTTATAGGAGAGATGCTCCATTCCTCTGATCAGGTTGGCGGCCTCCTCTGGACATGCTCCAATATGTTTGAATCTTTCTGGTGCTGGGGGCTCCAGAACTGTACATAATACTCCAGGTGAGGTCTCCCTAGGGCAGAGTAGAGGGGCAGAATCTCCTCTCCTTTCAGTTCTTTTGATGCAGCCCAGGATGTGATTGGCCTTCTGGGCTGTGATAACACACCGGTAGCTCATGTTCAGTTTTTCTTTCACCAGCACCCCCAAATCCCTTTCCACAGAACTGCTCTCCAGCACAGCCTCTCCCAGCCAGTACTGATAATGCTGATTACCCCAGCCCAGGTGCAGGACAGTGCACCTGTTGAACCTCATAAATTGCATCTGGGACCACCTCTTCAGTCTATGCAGGTCCCTCTGAATGGTTATAACAGTTTTTTGTTCTTAAGACGCTAGACGACACAGACACTGCAATTTCCAACACCGAACGATTCACTGCCAATGCAAGAGAAGACACAGTCTCAGTTCAGTGACTGGATTTTTACTTTGCTTATTTCAGTTCTACAGTTTACAAAGTTATGGGCCTGTAAAGTTCCTGTATAGGGTTCCATGTTCGTTTACTTTGGAATACTAATTTCCAATGTTTGGTTATTCTTTTGTTTGGGGTTTATTTTGTTTTCATTTCCTGTTGTTTTTATAAGCTGAGCACATTATTTAAGACTGTGACGCACACTGATGGCTTAATGTTTGCTTGGAACTGAAATACCAGAAAGAGCATGTACAAGTAAAATAACAGAACCTTTGCTTCTTTCAGAAATTCTCAGAAATAATCAAGCCTTTTCTCAGGAACAGCAATGAAACACATCTTTAAAAACCCAAAACGCCACAGTAAGTTCATTCTCCTGGTTTAAAAAACATAATTATGATCTCATCGTGACTTTGGAGAATGGTACTGAGTATAATGTTAAATATCATTAAGTGTTCAGGTGATGAAGATCTAAGGGGACAAAAAATTTCACATGCATTGCAATGTGTTTAGACAAAAAACTGGAAAAACAGAGATTTTTTTTCTATTTGAAATTCAGAATTTAGGCTTGATCTTAACTTTGACAAAGTTGTTGGCACTCAGATCTATTACCAGAAGTTACAAACCTTACAATGTTAGACCTATACCTCCAAATATCAACTTCAAACCTATCCTGTGCTTTGATCTTTGAATTCAATATTTCTTTTTATTCCTGAATGGAACCTAGATGTGTCTGGATTTCTAGAACAAAGGGAACAACTTCAAACTGGGGTCTTCTCTCCAATTCAAATGTCCTGTTCATGTTGCTTATAGAAGGCAGTCTTCTGCATCATACACCTAGATTTCCTTCCTGAGGAAGCAAAACTTTGCTGCAGACTGAATCCTGAGAGCAAATTCAGGTCACACAAACAGTTGGCCATGGAATAAACATTGACCAAATTGACTTGTCCATCTGACACGGATGACACATTGTGTGACCTTGGGTGAATCATTTTCTGTGCTTGGTCTTTCTCTCCTGTAAAACAGTAATAATGATACTTCCACACTTCCATTTTAAGGACATAATATAAAAACAGCTGAACTGGTCACACACAGATTCAGTTATTTCACTATCTCATCTTTGACAGTGACCATCAGCAGGTTTGGATAGATGAGAACAAGACAACCAGTATTACTTTTCTTTGCTATCTCTACTGAGGTTCTGTCAGCATGGAAGACACAATCCTAAGAATTTCTAGAGCTAAACTTTGCACCTATACTGTTTTGCTTAGTGTTTTACACTGGACTTTTCATGGGTTTAGCAAATTAATTTACCTAGAGGCAATTTAACTTATTTGTAGTTATGCCTCACACTACATTTTGTAACCATAAGTCAAATGAATTACCTGTTCTGATACTGTATGACAGAGTACAGCGAAGCAAACTAATTTCCTTCTGCTTGCCTTAACCTGCATGCCTAACAGATGAAAAGATTGAGAAGTGTCAAATAAATGGTAAATAGTAGCAAACACACTTAAGCTAAAAAATCATTTCTTATACCTTTGCTAAAGTGATTCTTTTTTTATAAACAGCTGGCATACCAAAGGATTAAAATGAAATAAACATGACTCAGAGAATATACTTACATCAGAATGTAGAAGGGTGAAATTAGTAAGTCCTTCTTCCATTAACATTATATTGCAAATTTTTTTTCTGAAGTAATGATTCTGTGGTCCCTTCCAACCCTGACCAATTCTGTAACTTATTCCCAAGGAGGGTGATGAGGTACTGGAGGGGGCTGCCTGGGTGGGCTGTGGAGTCTCCTTTTCTGGACACCTGGTCAGGGTGTCCTGCTGTGGCAGAGGGATTGGACCAGATGATCTTTTGAGGTCTCTTCTGATCACTGATTGTTCTATGATTCTATGTTCATCTTCAGAAGAAGAATAGCTAGTGTTACAAGTAATTTAAAGATTAAACAAACTACCTGGTTAGTGATTCATTTTACACTTCTAGAACACTTTTTACCAGCCCATATTGTGCAGTTGTTGAAAGTGTTTTCTATGATTTCACTTTCGAGATATTTAGAAACTTCCTATCTTACAATACATCCTCCTGCACTGATAGAAATTTCAGGGCTACTGATACTTGTGTGGCAGGTAGTTTATGGCAGTGTGCCTCTGTTTTGGTGCTATCAGTATTTACTGAAGAGAAACAGAAAGTACAAAATAAAAAAATATTTTTAAAAGCATAGTCTGTAATTTTCATTATATCTCCATTATATTATATTTATATTATATTGGGCTTCAAGTGGGGTACCACAAGGCTAATAGCTTTGACCTAAGCCATGCAGTGTTCTGCACATGAGAAATGTGTGGCACACCAGTTATATGTCTGGGAAACTAAGAACAAAGGAGGGTATAATGGTCTATTCACAAGGGTTCTATGTTCTCATTGCAAGCAGTGACACTTACTTCTTCAGAATGTCTTTATTTTTGGACCTCGAAAGATCATCTAGTCCAATCCCTCTGCCACAGAAGGATCATCTAGACCAAGTCACACAGGAACAGATCCAAGCGGACCTTGAATGTCTCCAGAGAAGGAGACTCCACAACCACCCTGGGCAGCCTGTTCCAATGTACTGTTACCACTCACTGCCAAGTTGCTTCAGATATTTATATGGAACCTCTCTGTTCCAGGTTGCAACCATTGTCCCTTGTCCTATCACGAGCTGACCTTGAGAAGAGCCTGTACTACCTTATTTTTAAAAAGACATTTTTTTAAGATAAGAGACAGGAATAATTTGTTACACTCAGTTTCTGCCCATTACCATTCAGTTATGAACAACTCTTCCACGTCAAGCCCCTTAATATTTTAGTCTACAGTTTTATTTCTTTGTAGGTCTCCATGATTCATAGAATTCATAGATTCGTAAAATTGTTCAGGTAGGGAGGGACCTTAGCAATCATCTAGTTCCAACCCCCCTGCCATGAGCAGGGACACCCCCCGCTAGACAGGTTGCCCAAGGCCCCATCCAATCTGGCCTTGAACACTTCCAGGGAGGGGGCAGCCACAACCTCCTTGGGCAATCTGTTCCACTTTCTCAGCATCCTCATTGTGAAGAATGTCCTTCTGATTTCTCAGCTCTCACAAATTACAGATTATATGTAGTTAAAATTTCTGTCCTGGGTGCTCAGACCTTCATGCTCCTGTCTCAGTACTGGGACATGCAGTGCTGTGGTCACTTTCCACACTTAAGAAGGGATATGTCAGGTCTGTTACAGACATCAAATAATTGGATGTCCTCTGATAGCACCTTTTGTGTGTTTGTTGAGGAGGATATTTGTTTTGTCTTAAAGGAGGAGTGGGAAAAGGTGGTTGATCTATCCTGTGAAGGTCTTGGTAACTTGTCCATTTCTGTCTTTCATGGCATTCACCCTGTTTACCATGCATCATATTGCCACCTTCAGAAAAAATTAGTATTCAGCAGGTAACAAACTGCAAAATAGTAGCTCTTGGTAGACATGTTCAGCACCCCACACAGCAAGACCCTCAGATATTTTAGACACTACTGTGACCCCAGTAGGAACACATACTACACTGACAGAAGCCTGTTTTGATATCTGCTTTCAGGCTGAGCAACAGTTTTGTCCAAGTAAGGTCTGCAGGATTCAGTCACACAATTAAGCTAGAAGCTCTCTCATAGCTGTATCCTAATGAACCTGAGAGAGGATAATATTCTGACAGCAGGGAGCGGGGAGAAAGATTAACAGGCAAAGAGAAGTGAAGAGGGTAGAACAGCACAGAAGGCAAATGGATTAATATGCTCAATGGAATAGTTAAACCAATGTAAATGAAAATGCCCCTTTGTGTGACATGATGCACTAATGTACACCATGGTAGCTTGTGTTTTCCTGGATTCCCTCTCTTTTATTGTTCCTCCAGCAAATACTGGTGTTATTCTCAAACTATTCCTGACACAAAAGCCTCTGGCAGATTTTCAAACCCCAGTGCTTTCCAAAGCAAACCCACACTATTCTCCTACTACTTCCATCAGCCTCTCAGACTGCATTTCAGTCTCCAGAGTCCCCTCTTTTGTTCACACTCTGCAAAAATATCCATGTGTGGGTATGAAGCTCTAGAGTATAAGGGGGGCAAGCAGTTTCAGAGTCACCACTGTCTTTCTGCAATGGATTGCTTTCAATTAAATTTTACTTAAAGCCCTAATCTTTGAAAAATCTTATGAGATTCAATGGAAAGGAATTTTCATGGGAAGCAGTAGTGCCCTCAGCTACCCAGACATGAACCACCTGTAATCAGGAAGGCACAAACTGATACAAAACATCCTAGGATTTTGCCCAGGCAGCTACAAGACTCATTCAAAGCCTATTAAATACAAAGGTGCAACCTCTGGTTTAGGGAGCCCTTAAGATTGGTTGCATTTGTATAGGTTGTTAAGGAATGTTCTTACTCATGAAGTTTCCTACTCTGATTTTGTACATATCACAAATTAAAGATCATTCAAGCAACCTAACTCCAAATAAACCAAGTAAACCTAACATCTAACATCTAGATCATGCCACTCAGCACTTCGTCCAGACTAACCTTGAACACCTCGAGAGATAGCGACTCTACCACCTCCAAGGGCAGCCCATTTCAATACTGGATCACTCTTACAGTGAAAAACCTTTTCCTAATATCAAGTCTAAACCTCCCCCAATGGAGCTTAAAACTGTGACCTCTTGTCCTGTCTCCAGTGTCCAGGGAGAAAGGACCGACCCCTGCCTGACTACAACCACCTTTTACACAGTTACAAGCAGTGATAAGGTCACCCCTGAGCCTCCTCTTTTCCAGGCTAAACAGACCCAGCTCCATCAGCCTCTCCTCATAGGGCTTAACTTCCAGGCCCTGTACCATTCTAGTTGCTCTTCTCTGGACTTCTTCCAGCACCTCGACATCCTTCCTAAACTGAGGGGCCCAGAATTGAGCNGTTGTTATAACCAAAATGCAGAACCTGACACTTAGACTTGTTAAAACTCATCCTATTAGAGTCTGCCCATCTCTCCAGTCTGTCCGAGTCCCTCTGCAGGGCCCTCCAACCCTCCAGCAGATAAACATGAGCTCAAAGCTTGGTGTCATCCACAAATTTGCTCATGATGGATTCCAACCCATCATCAATATCATCTGAAGATGTAAAACAGGATCGGACCTAACATCGACCTTTGGGAACACTAGTAGTAACTGGTCTCCAACTAGATGTGATGCTATTTACTACCACTCACTGGGGTCTTCCACCCAATCAGTTCCTGACCCAGCATAGAATATCCCTGTCAAAGCCCCATACTGCCATCTTTGCCAGGGCTATATCATGGGAGAAGGTGTCTTACTGAAATCCAGGTACACTACATCCACACCTGTCCTCTCATTGACCAGTAGAGTTACTTTTCCTCACATCCAGCAACAAAGAGAGTATAGGGTTAGCCCAATACATGCCCTAGCTCTTTATAGCCTTTCTTTTATTTTTATTCTTTAATATCAAGTGCAAGATAGTAAGCCTGCTTAAAGACAGATATACTTTTGTATGCATAGTCATTGAGGTTTAAATCAATGATAATGTAACTGCATTGCTTCTCAAGCAGAAACAATAATACTCTGTACTGTTCTTGAGGAGGTAGGAATATCCTACATTAGGAAGAGTTACCTCACTCTGTTTGCATGTTATCTTTTGTTTGTTTGCTCATGAACAGTCTAAGTAGCAGCTGTTAAACCTTCCTCTCCCTGGCCAATAAAACAAACCTTCCAACCACTTGAAATCGACTTTTCAAAGGATTTTTAAGTATCCTGGCAGCTGGCCACAGTTTGGTTAGTCTGACATCATGGTATGGGCTGTGTGAGAAAAAAATACTGTCTGTAGTTTGATTTCAATTCCTAAGATTTCCAGCAGCCACCTACTTCAGTGACATAGAAAGAAAAAAATTCCACATAGTAAGTGGGCAGCCCTGAAGAGAAGAATCTGAAGTGTCTATTTATACTATGTTCAACATGACCCAACAATATGTATTTGCAGACCAAATGTTCCCTGGGCTACATCAAGAGAAGAAGACTAAGGTAAGTGAGTTCTCCCCCTCTGATCTGGAGGAATTCCATATGAAGTACAGAATGTGACCCCTAGCATAACAGCATCATGGACTTGTTGATGTAGGTGTAGAAGAAGCCATGGAGATGATGAGAGGGCTCTCCTACAGGAGCACCTATGCTATAGGAAAGGATGACTGCATTGGGGTTGTTCAGCCTGAAGAAGAAAAGGCAGGCTTCTGATACAAAAATGTTGTTACAGGAAAACTGAAGAGGGATATTTTACAAGGGCATGAATTGACAGGACAAGAGGAAAACTTTTCAAACTGAATGAGGATAGATCCAGACTAAAGGTAAGAAAGAAGTTCACCCTGAGAGTGGTAAGGCAATGGAATAAGTTGCCCAGTAAAGGTGTGAATACTCCCTCTCTGAAAGTGTTCAAGGTCAGGTTGGACAGGTTTTTGAATAACCTGGTTTAATGTCAAAGAGGTGGGAACTAGGAGATATTTTATGTCCTTTCCAATCCAAACCATTCATTACATGAGTCTGTGAATTGCGGTGACACTTTAGTTCATTGTTTGTTTTAGATAATTGTTAAATTTTACTTTGGTTCCAAAACTCACAGAAAAGCAAAATGCCACTCTAAACTGTTTTATACAGGAAATATATCACCAAATGCTGAAGCCACAAATATTGCTGCACAACTACTAGAATAAACTATTTTCATCTTATTAAAGTCTTCAATTTGTTTTTTAAACCAAATTTTTTTTTCTTTTTTTACATGGAAAAAACGATTAGTGGAAACTAAATCCAAATTATCTTTTTGCTAACCCACTACAAAAGAAAAGCTTTGATTCTTTCCTCTATTTAACTTCTTATCTCTGATGGAATCTGAAAACATTTAGTTAGAAAGAAAAAAACTAATATAAAGTTAAGTGCTGCGTCTAGATTTTTAAACCCAGTTAGTACACAAAGGTATAGGACTAAACTTTGGATAAGAATCAGGACACATGCATAAACAGAGCAAAGCTCAGAATCTTTGGAAATTTCCTCTTTTATATTTAATTCTATCTAAAATAAAGAAAATGGTATTCTCAGTACTGAGGACAATGGGGATTTTCGTCAAAGAAAACAAGAAATAATCCAAAGTCTTTCTCTCTAATGAATCTGATGCTTGCTCTAAAAACTTAATGAAAAGTCTCTCTATTGAATTCTATGGGCTTTGGATCAAGCCCCAAAAAAGCTGTTCAATGAGAGCAACTAAAATAAATTGGGTAAAGGTTCTCTGCTTTATGAAGTCATTTTAAGGGAGGTAATGGAACAGCTGTTGTATGCATAAAGCATACATATCCCTTTGGAAATGCAGTTAGGCAGAGCCTTGCTGCACAGCATGAGTAGGGGGCATCGCCCTACAGCTCCTCTGTCTGAACAGACCACTAACCTGAGAGCTAACCTCACAACTACTCCCCAAATCCCACTGGCTCTTTAAAGGGAAAAACAGCTTCATTAGTTCCTTGTATAAACAGCCAGAACAACATGCTCCATTAAAATGGTCAAATTAAGCCAGTGGAGAACCATTTCTATATGACATCAGCTTTAGTGGTCTCCTTTTGTTTTCCACTTCATTCCCAATTTTGCTTTGCATATTTTCATTTTCAGGGAATCCAGGTGGATATGTAGGTAGAAATAACCTTATTTTTAACAGATCATTGTAACTGCATTGCAAGGACTTTTTCTTTCTCCTGTCTGGATTTTAAAGTGGACACATGGAACTAAAAATGGTGCCTTGTCTCAGTGTGACACAGAGAAATAAGCAAAACCAGAACATGCATATGAATTATTGCTGCTGTTTCAATGGTTATTTTGAATGAACTACATTAGGAGTTTTCCTTTTTTGCATTAACTATTGTGAAAAAATTCCATCTCTGATGTTTTCACAGTATAGGAATTGGTGAAAAGTGCAGACCATATAATCTTTTTCTAGCGGTATATGTTTGTCATTACAGTGTTTGAAAATGTCTCAGTTGAAATACAATGGCTACAGCAGGATCCTTCTAAGACCTAGTTCTGCTCTAAATATTTGTCAGTTTTCTTATTGGTTACATGAGCATTTACCATTTACATGTTTATGCAGGTGTGTGCTGATACAGTGCTATAAATACTGAAAGAGTAACAGGACAGAAAATGTGAACAATATTTCACACTTCACATTCTATTTTTCTACC
>VZRI01014577.1:298148-322040 GCA_013397515.1 Upupa epops
TCTATCTATCTATCTATCTATCTATCTATCTATCTATTATTTTCTTAATTGAATTCATCTTCTTTATTAAATCATGTAATATTCTGTTTTTATTGTCAGTCTATGGACTATGATTCCAAGTGGTGTCAGCGAATGAAAATCAGTGCAGGACAGTTAGATTTTTTAAGTGGCGAGTTTCCCTGTTAAGGTGTCCTG
The DNA here is from genome assembly GCA_013397515.1 of Upupa epops. NCBI lineage: Eukaryota > Metazoa > Chordata > Aves > Bucerotiformes > Upupidae > Upupa > Upupa epops. The sequence goes on from VZRI01014577.1 coordinate 298,344, forward strand.
AACAGTAGACCTACCCAGTGGAAGAAATGTCTCATGTTTCTTACCAGTATGAACTGACTTGTTGCTTTTTCTGGCCAACCCACTGTAAGTTCTCAAGTGTTTTACTAGTCTGGCCTGATACCCTTCTCTTCTACAGATGTTTTCAGCTCAACTGAGTCCTGTAGTTATAAGAAGTGTTTCAAATTTTGTTGCTTTTTGCAAGCCACTGTTTAATATTTTGGGGTTCAGCTTGAGATATTTTGTATTAGCTAATGTTGAACTTGTAATCAAGCAGTTTTTTCTATAAGAGCAATCATGGGAAAGAGAAGCTGTACTGAATGGGGAAAAAAAAACAAACCCAGACATTAATAAATGTAAGTTATTTTAATTGTCTCAAAATGTTTCAGAACCAGAGTATTACCTCTATGGAGAAATTGAGATGCTGTGTATGGTGACCAAAGAGGAAAGCATTATCAGAATCAGACATCTACCAGCCAGTGAGGTATGGCAGTGGCATTTCCCACTCTTATAAATTAGTGTATATCTTGAGCTTACTGTATCTGAAGCTAAGAAGATTGGACTGGAATTAGAAAATCAGTACCTGTTGTCATAGTTTACTCAGTTCCAATAACCAAGAGTATAAGCAGTCTAGACACTGGTCCAGAAACAATAAAATTATATGTCCTCTAGGTCATGTAAAACCCTCTTGCACTCTTACTAATAACAATTAGCTTATTAAAACTGATGGTGTTCTTAGACTTTGAGAGTACACTGCCAACTCTCTTAATTTGATTTTTATCATTCACCAGATGTATTACAAATCACCTGCTTTATTCCCTTCTCTATGATTCGTAATATAGCTTTTCTGATTCAGCAGGGGGTGTCTGAATAATTCAGGTAAATAAACAAATTGTCGATTCTAATCTGTCCTAGCAGGTGCCAACATAGCCCTGATTTGGACAAAATGACCTACATTGCCCAGTATCAGTAGGCTTTTGAAGAAAAGGAAAAGCAAGGCCAATTAAGATCCTTTGAGCTTCACAATCTTCAAAGAATTATGTTCTGAATTCTTTTATTTTTAAAACAGTTTATTTCATGCCCTGGGAGGAGCCTAAGATCATCTATTTCCAGCCTCTCTTACATGAGCAGGGACATCCCCCTTACACACACACTAGACCAGAGTGCTCAAGGCCTCATCCAATTTGGCCTTGAACACTTCCAGGGAGGGAGCAGCCACAACCTCCCTGGGCAAACTGTTCCAGTGTCTCAGTACCGTCACCTTATGTTCCACTCCTATTCCATCATAAACTATTACTACTTTTTTTTTTCCTTTTTTTTGTTCCTTTTTACTTTGTCTCTTTTAAATCTTGAATGTGAAACCTTTTCGAAAGCAGCTTTCCAGGATTTTATGAAAGGAAGAAATGATTTGCTTTAATAAAATGTATTTTTTATTTTTAGTCCTAATGAGGAATTTAAGTTAGAGAAATGAAACAAAGGCAAAATAAACACAATGATTGATCTGAGTTGATTATCATTTTGATTTATTCAGCAGATTCTTCATGTTCTATGTGAAGGGAGGAAAGTGAATATCTGAAATACTTACAGGAAGAATGAGCAATGTTTCAGCCACTCATAATAATAAGAACAACAATCACAGTGCATTATGAACTATATTCAACATTTATTTCTTGAAAATTCTTATAAGATTGAACATTTAACCTGCAAGTAAAATACATTCTCTACCACAGTGCACTTATGATGCTATAAGGATTTATCTTCATATAAAATCTAAGTTAAAATAATTATAGAGCACTTTCAGTGTAAAAGTCATATAATTTCTTATCTGAAGTTTATCAATAAATTAAGCTGAATTGGCACTGTGGTCCATTAACTGAAAAGGAATGAGCTCCACTGTTTTTGTTCATGTCATAAAAACACCTTTTTTTTTTTTCATTGAATGGGAAAGTTCTATTTAGAACTAAAGTAATTCAGTCAATGATGTGAACTAAAAGGTATGAAATCAAAGGATGGCTTACATTACCTTAGGCATGATCCTTGCCTGCCTGCAATAGGACATAGAGCTTTCTCTGAAGAAAATTGAAAAATTGCCCTACCTAGTGACCTGCTCTGATGGAGACTGTATCAGTGGACAAAAGAACTCTGGATGTCCTCTATGTGGAATTCTGCAAGGGTTTTGACATGATACCTCACAAATATCCTTCTCTCTAAACTGGAGACAGATTGGTTTGATGGATGAACTATCTGGTGGATGAGGAACTAGTTGGATGGTCACTTTCAGAGGCTAGTGGTATTGGTGCAATGTCCAGATCAGTGACAAGTGGCATCCCTCTGTGCTCTTTAATGTCTTTATCAAGAATCAAGTACACACTAAGCAAGTTTATAGAATATACCAAGCTGAGTGCTGCAGGTGACATGCCTGATGAATGGGATGCATTCAGAGGGACCTGGCCAAGCTGGAAAAATGCCCTTTGTGAACTTCCTGAGGCCAGCTCTTACATCTGGGTCAGGGTAATCCCAGACATCAGTGCAGGTTAGGAGATGAAGGATATGAGACTAATCCCGCAGAGAAAGACATTGGAGTACTGAGGGATTAAGTGTTGGATATAAACCAGCAATGTGCCCTTCACAGACCATAAAGACAGCCATTAACTGGGCTGTGTCTGAAGAAGCATGACCAGCAGGTCAAGCAAGAGGATTCTGCCCATCTCCTCAGATCTGGTGGTCCTGATCTGGACTACTACGTCTGTCCCTGGATATGACTCTGTTGGAGCAGGACAAGAAGAGGGCCAGAAAAATTTTCAGAGCACTGGAATACCTTTCCTTTGACTACAGGCTGAGGGATTTTGTGTTTTTCAGCCTGGAGAAGACTCTTGGGAGACATGATTATGACCTTGCAACCCTTAAAGGTGCCTTATAAGAAAGATAAGAACAATTTTTATTTTTTTTTTTCCTCAGGGTCTTTTGCAACAGGCCAAGGGGCTATTGTTTTAAACTAAAACAAGAGAGATTCAGAGATAGAGTAGATAAAATAAATATTTTGCACTGAGAGTGATGAGACACAGCCTTATGTTGCCCAGCAATGTGGTAGATGCTCCATTCCTTGAGATTTTCCACGTGAGATTAGACAGGACTCTACTCTGCTGTAGACAAAGATGTCCCTGCTTGTTGCAGAGGATTTGGATGGCATGATCTTTAAATGTATCTTCACAGTTTTTATTCTATAGATCTGTGATTCTATGACTGATAGTCCAAGGAAACATCACCTTTCCCAGAAAACTTAAAAGCAAGGCATTAGTAAAGAGAAATACAATGCATCCATGGATACATTCCTCCTGGTTTGACAATTTTCCTCTCTGTTACCTGTTGATCTCATGGAAAGACTAATTTCTGGCAATTTTAGATACCTCAATGAGTCACCTTACCAAGATAGAGTAGTTGCTGCAGATGTCTGTCTAGTCACAGATCTAAATTGTGCTCCTCTAATTAGATACTGCTAGAGGGGACCCTATCTTTCTCCAGAGAGAAGGAAAATGCTTAAACATTTCATCTAAGTGTCAAGACTTACCTGAAATTAATCTGGGCCTTGGTCAAACTATATCAGTAAATCACTGTTACAAACCAAAGGTGTGGTTTGAGATGATGCAGACAAGTGTACTGTTCACCGAATCTGATTTTGTCTGTGTAGTCATTTCTAAGAGGTGAAATCTCTGCATACGGGTAATCTGAAATATATAGTGTTGTGTGAGACTGTGTGTAGTGGTTTCTTTTTACTTCATTTTTGTTGCAGAAGGCCTTCCATCGCTGTTCTGATTGATAGCTAGCAAACTGTTGGGTACAATTCCAGTTGGTGGGTAAGGAATACCATATCGTTTATCTTTATATCATATCTGTTGCAAATTAAACTAAAAACATAGAGTTTGCACACTAAAATGGTTACACTGTGGAGCAATATGGCTATAAAACAGCATGCTAACAAGCACGACATGATAAATGAAATGCAATAAACTTCTATAATTTCAGATTCTCCCAGAGGCAGATGCCGAGGCTATCACCTGTTGAGCTTCGCTTGGTGACAGTGTAACAGTATCTCCAAGAAAATACTTGCAGGGCTTGCTTTGTAAGAAGTGAGTGGCTACTAGCACACACTCGGTTAACTTCACACATGCTGCATCTCAGATAAGATTTGTAATTCAAACAACCAAATGCACAGTCAGTGGTAGTTTGCTTGCTAGATTCCTGGTGCTCACAAACAGGAATGATCTGTTTTTTTCAGTAGATGGCAGCAGTACAGATACATGATAAAAGCTGTGTTCTAAGAGCTGTCTGTAGAATAAAACGGTTGTGTTTTTTGTTTTATTTTTTTTATTTCTTTTCATAAATTATCGCTATTGTTAAGTGCAGTACCTCTGCATCTACCAGCAGATGTTAAACCTCAACCACAGCTCCAATTGTGACATGATTCACATGTGTACAACAACTTTGTTAAAAAAGAATTAACAAAAGAAAGGAGAGCAAGCAAAAAAGGACAACAAACCAAAACAACACCCTTACTGATCAATACTATTTTATTTTTATGTGCCAGTAAACATTTATTAGCATTAACTATCTAGCTGTACACAAAGACATATTTTTCCTCATAAGGTGTCCCATGGCACTACCCTAAAGGTTTTTTATCAACGTTATGACTCTCTTCAGGAATATATCAGTAAAGCACAGCTTTTGGCAAGGGGAAGAAGTGGGTAATGTGTCAAGGATTTATTTGTCCTCCATAAAATGTGGCTGATTCAGACCACATAATGAACACTGATTGATTCAAACATATATATTTTGGTTAAAGATTTGTATACAATCAGAAATAGCAAAATGATCCTTTCAGCATCCCTTAAGTGCTGTAACTTGTTCTTAACTTTTGAAGTAAGAAAAGAGGAGAGGCGTGTCCCCAAAGAGGCTGAGAAGCAAGTCATAAGAACAAAAAGTCTAGCCCCTGATGATCCCTCTCTTCTTAGACGCAAGAAATTTGATTTCATATTTGTCTACTTGGTTCAGCATGGCAAATGGTGTCTGCTTCCCCTCCAGTGAGTGCTCTAGCCCCAGGGCTGTGAAAATACAGTTGTGTATTCAATCTGGTCCAGTAAATATTTCATTAATTATACATGGAGGTTGAATGCAGGGAGTACATCATGCAACTTAGATGCAGGTGAGAAGCAAAGGGAGGCTCCCCACACAATATGACTGACTTGCTGCAGCATAAAATTAGAAACTCAGATTTATACCTTCTATACTACTTCAAATGTCCTGAGGCATTCAGGGTCTCATACCTTTAAGATTTCTGCCCTTACACTACTCACAAGAAATAGAATAGTAGATCTCTAGAGCAAAAAACTGTATGTCTCACAGGGAAAAGCAAAGCCTAAAATGAACAAAAGAAAACGTTCACCTATGTGCTGAATAGATTACATTCTGTTGTTGTTTTTTTTTTTTTTTATTTAAAATACTCTGTGCTAGTATTTACTTATGTGACTGACAGACTATTGTTATTCTGTGAGATGGGGAATTTCCTACGTGTAAGAAAACAACTATTACTCTAGTTTTCAACAAAACTCAGATGCATATGATAAGAAATGGTAAATAGTTCAGGGGTTTAAATGCCATGGGATACATTGAATACTGCTGAATATGTTCCTGAAATTTGTGGCTGAGTTTTGGTTTGGTTTTTTTTTTTCTTTACCTTTGCATGCGTTTTTCAAGGGCTTTGGTATTGCAGGAGTCTTTGTCTTTCTTTGCTATAATTCGCTTGGTTAGTTTATATCTAAAGTAGTCTTTGAGAATAGAGTTATTGACTTTAAAAAAGTTTTGATTTAGGTTTGAATAGCGATAATTGCTGCACTAATTATTAAAAAATGTACCAATCTGTGGTGTCAGTTTCCACACATAAATGTTCCCTCCAAGCAACTATAGGCAAGGACAGAAAAAAAAATAAAAATTAAATCTTAACATCTTATATTGATTGCTGGGTCAATGCTGCTCTTGAAACTGTAAAATATGAATGAGCAGCCTTTGAACAGAGTAAGATACTAGATACCTTTGATCAAATCTGGAATGCATTTCTGCACTGCTACTCACTAAAAAGAACAAATAGAGGATAACCCTCAGATGATCAACCCTGTATCCACAAGGGCTTCCCCTATGTAGCCTAAAAACTAAATATGTATTGACCAAATGACAGGATTCAGAAGGCAGGGTTGTTTGTGATTCATTCGGGGAAGTAAACATAAAGGACAAGGTTTATTTAGATCATTCCAAAGGGACTGACTCACAATTAGTAGTAGGAAATTAAGCAGAGAAATGTGTAGACTGAACATCAGAAATTAATTATGGAAAGATCTGTCAGATTTTGAAACATTCTGTAAGAGAAAATGGAATAAAACCCTTTGTTTTCATAAAACTGGATGTATTAGTGCAATGGTAAACACAATAAATGTATAGAGTATGGTATTCTTCAGTGATTTCTTAAAAAAAAAAGTGGCACATCTACAGGTTTTGAACACCTTTAGGGATGACAAAATATTTGGTACAGTTTTCCAATACATCCACCACATCCCTGGGCAGCTTGTTCTAATCCATGACCACTCTTTCAGTGAAGGAAGTTTTTCCTAATGCCCACTCTAAACCTTCCCTGTCACAACAACAGGCTGTTTCCTCTTCTTCTATCACTAGTGACTTGGGAGAAGAGACCAACCCCCACCTTTCTACAACCTCCTGTTGACAGCGACAAGGTCTCTTCTTAGTTATCTTTTCTCCAGTGAATGCCTCACTAGTACCGAGCACAGGGGGGCAATCAGCTCCCTGCCCTTTCTTACCACATTATTTTTGATGTAGGCCAGGATGCTGTTGGACTTCTTGGCCGCCTGGCACACTGCTGGCTCACATTCAGGTGGATGCCAATAAACACCCTCAAGCCCTCTTCCACTGAACAGTTCTTCTGCCACTCTTTTCCAAACCTGTAACAGCTACAAGGAGTTGTTGTCACCAAGCTGTCACTAAGTGTAGGACCGGGTACTTGGTTTTGTTAAACCTCCTACAGTTAACTACAGCCCACCAATCCAGCCTGTCCAGGATTCTCTGCAGGCATTTCCAGCCCTCAAGTACAATTTGGCAAGGGGAAGTTTGGCAACTTGCTGATAATTCACTTATTCTCCTCATCTAGATCATTGATAAAGATGTTAAACAAAACTGGTTCAAATACTGAGCTCTGGGGGACAGCTTGTGACCAGCCACCACCTCAACTTCATTCAACAGAACTCTGGGCTTTGCTGTACAGACAGTTTTGTAAGCAGCAAAGAGTCCACCTGTCTGAGCCATAAGCTACCAGCTTCTCTAGAGCGTTGTGGCAGACTTCATTGAATGCTTTAATAAAGTCTAGGTAATCAACATTGTTGGCCTTCCTCTCATCTAATAAATGGGTCACCTGGTCATAGGATCATCAAAAATGATGGAGTGGCTTGCAAATTCTCTGCCAGCTCCTTGAGCACTCTTGGATAGATCCTATCTGGCCCTATTGACTTGTGAGGGATATGGTTGCAGAGCAGGTAATTAACTGCTTCCTTCTGGACTGTGGAGAGTATCTCCTGCTCTCCATCCCTTTTTGCAGCCAGGAGCCTGAACACCTTGAGAATAACTGCACTGGTCATTAAAGATGGAAGCAAAGAAGACATGAAGTACTTCAGCCTTGTCCTCAGCTTTGGTGATAGTGTTCCTCTCCACATCCAGTAAGAGGTGGAGATTCTGGTGGTGGTGGTGTATGCTCCAAAACATTTTTGTTGTCCCTTACTGCAGTGGTCAAATAGAGTCCTCACTGGGCTTTTGCTTTTCTAAATTCCTCTCTGCATACCATCTATTCTTGAGTTGCCGGATGTCTCTTCCAAAGATCATAAATTTTCCTCTTTTTTTCTGGGGCCCTGTTCAGCCAGGCCAGATGACGGCATCCAGAAAGGTTAGGGAAAATAAAGAAAGTAAGATCATTAGAACGAACAGGTTTCTGCCAGACTTCAAAAGGATTTAGCCCTAGCAGTGTTTTCTGGCTGTCGTTTACATTACTAAAACTGTTTGGGTGAAGTCTACACCAGCTCAATAATTTATTGTTAGCCAACTTCTAAGACTCTTCTCACATAATTGAAAGGTGTGAGCAGGAATATCTTCTCTTATTTCAGAAATGGAGATAAATTCAATACCTTTAAAATGAACTTAAACCACTCCAGTTTAACATGAATCACCGTCTGAAGCTTCCGAAATCACAGTAATGGCTATCCAGAAATAGCATCCACAGTATTATTCTCATCTGGCTGTATATTTCAAAATAGGAGACTGATAAAGTACCATTAGCTATTGTTTCGGAGCCAAATCTTTTTAACCTGTTAAATAAGCAGATCAGACCGTAGTACTACTCTAGGGCAGTTTCAGTCTTCTGCAGTATTTCCCTCAGTGAAGAAAGCCTGGATCCCTGAACCCAACATCAGGAATAAATTTACACAGTACCTGACCTCCTGTTTCTCAGATTACTTTGAAACTTCATTGAGTTTAAATGAAGATTTTAATTAAAGATTCTTTAATGGTATTGGATTTCAAGAGGAGGTTTTGCTGTCTATTTTGTTAGAGAGAAATATAATCTGCAGTAGAGTTCTGAACCACACTGCTTTTGCATCTCTATGCACAAAATAATTTGCATTCTCCTCCTGGCAAGGCAAGAAACCAGACAGATTGATAGGAAAACAAGTTTCCTGGCTAATTGTTAAAGATGTTTCTTTGATTTGTGCAGGGCAGCATGAAGCCAACACAGGATAATCAGTGTAACAATACAAGAGAAGGGAAGGGAGATTTCAAGGTGCTCAAAAATCTGCCTTTGGAACTCTGATGAGATTGCTCTCAGCTGATATTAACACTATATTTTAATTTTCTTAAAATATTTGTGTCATTGTAAGGAAACAGGAAGCAAAAAAACATAACCAATAAACAGATCTGAGTTAGAGAACAGTTCTAGCATTGGTTTTTCAGACCCGAAGTGTTTTTTCTTATCTGAAAGCAATGGTGTTTTCTTTTGATTTGATAGCTAATTGTCTCACAGAAAGGTACAATATCATCTCAGGACAGATTAGTTGTTTAGTCTGAGCTAGACAACTGAGTTCCCTTGATAGCCAACAGTGGGAGATTAGTGTCTCTGGAGGGCAATTCATTCTATTTTATGATGGGTATTAAAGAGGGAGATCTACAGAAAGTGATTCATCTTAGCTATATCTCTCCATTAACTATGAAGAGTCTAACAGAATAGCTTAGACACTTAACTTCAAGACAGATAAAAGTGAAAGTGAGTCCCACCCTTGTTCTATGAGATATAAGCCCTCATCCTTCACAAAGAATACATTCAGCTGCAGATAAGATTTGTTGGTGATGAGACTAGCCTTTGTATATCATCCTGCCCACCAAACTCCTCTAGATCAAGGACTTGGCCCTCTGAACTCACTAGAACTTTCATTCCATTCATTCCATTATCATAGAATTCACATCTCTTACAAAGTAAGAATTACAGGTTGTGCTGGTCAAAAACAAGACTCAGGAACACATTTTGCCCTACAGATTCCAGAGTTATTTTTACTTTTTCTTGTGATTCTCACCTCTGAGCCGATATCATTATTAAAAAGTGTTAACCCAGGGTAATTGGGAAGAAAGATTTCAGCATGAGTGCAGATATGAGATTCCCTCTTGAGTGAATAGCAACATGAGAAACTTTTCGGACAACGGTGCTGGTAACAGAGTGCTGTGAAGTGCTTAGATTGCAAAACTCTAAATTATTTTCCTTGGCATGTCTAACCAAAATCTTAGCTAACACAGAAAATACACTGATAAAGTCAATGACAAGGCATGAAACCAAAACAACTCAAAACACTGAAAAAATTACTGCCCGGCTGTCTTTGTTTAAGCTGCCATTTACTTATGAGCAATTCATTCTTATTATTTCTGTAGAATTTGTGTCTTAATGTGGTTGGGAAAACAAGACAAAACAAATCTCTGTTCTTGAATTTGTGACAGCTGGGCTTTAATGAAGGTGCCTCTGAATTCTAAAGTAAGAATCTGCTTTCACATAATAAAGGCAACCAGTGTAGTTTTCCTGAATAATAGGAATTTAAGGGTTAATGAAACAGTAAATCAGAGAAATATGACTTTGATTTCAACCACCTCCAATGTGGATTCTCTTTGATGTATAAGTTTTAAAATCATTTCCCTGTTCTTTTTTCACTGATTCCTGCCAAACTTAAATTAAGTATAGGCTTAAGTAGTTCAGTAGCCCTCCTCAGGCTGAATGAATATAAAGGATTACTTCTTGTTACTTGATGACTACAACTGTTGTCAGATCTTCACCATATATGATGTTACAACAGTTAAGCTGAAACAATTCAGACAATAGTCACTTAACCAAAAATCCATTGTTAACAGCCACAGCAGGTTAACATCATCTCAGGTTGATGCCAGTCTTAAATAGCACTAAGATACTGCATAACCAGGGTTCAACCTGTTGCCTCTTAGTAGTTACAACAGTGATTATATGGTCTAAAACATATAACACAACTGGGCGGGCAAGCTGTAGCTCTTCCCAGTTTTGAAGATAAGCACAACATTCTTCACAAGTTGGTAAAATAGTTTTAACTTTCCTCTGTAAAATTGTTTCTTTTAGTATAAATAATATTTATTAATACAGGAGTCAGGACTTGCCCATATTCCCACGCTAGATTGTGGCGGTACTGAATCATGTTTTCATAGATGTTTTCAGTACTTAATGAATATAATCTAATGAAACAGGTCTGGAAATAAGGAATGGAGAGAGAAATACTACTCTCGTCCTTTTTCCATCAGGACCTTTAAATCCCAATAACAAAGGGATTTTCTTTAATTGCTTAGAAAATGTGACAGAGGCTATAAATAATCTGTAGTTTCCTGAGTATTACCTCAGTAACATAATTACAAACTGAGATTGGAAAAAAATTAAAATTTCAATATTTTTGAAAGTCTGAGTCTACCATAAGTTATTTTCCACTATTCATGCATGTGTTAAGGTGGAGTTTTTTTCTTCCTGTTTGTTGCTATTTTATTTCATAAGTCCAGATCTTTTATATTCCTACTTATTTCTGTTGCTTGATAGAAGTACGATTTATTGCTTCTTGTACCAATTATATTCTTCATTCTCACTTTTTGTCCTCTTGGCTTTTAAATGAATCACAGATTTAAGTGACAGAAAATTGTTATATGGTTGGAGAGACTATACCACCATTAAAGTGAAAGCAAACACCACTAACCAGTCTGTTGAAATTAAAAGTATCATAGAATGGCTTAAGTTGGAAGGGAGACCATCTAGCTCTAACTTTCCTGCCATGGGGAGGGATATCTTCCACCAGACAGGTTTGCTCAAAATCCCATCCAACCTGGCTTTGAACATTTTTAGTGATGAGGGCATCCACAACTTCTCCAGGCCACTGGTTCTTCCTTTATCTTATCTGAATTTCCTCTCTTTCAATTTAAAAACATAGCCCCTCATTCTTTTACTAAAGTAGCAGACAAAGAAGCCATACTGCTGCCAGGTTGAGCACATAGTGGCAGCCATTTTACATTTGAGTCTTGGTGACAGAGAAGAAAGAGTGAATTTGTGGAGACCCCAGAAATCATGACGGAGAAGAGACCATGGTGAATTGCACAGAAGAAAGTAATCTTAATATCCTGTGGACAATGGAGCACAAAGGCAGTGGACTTGTCCTGAGAAGATTGAGCAGGTGACTTATCCTGAAAGCAAACCTGGTTCTGGGGAAGGAACCTAGACTGGAGAGGTCAGGTGTTGAAATCATCCACAGCCCATGAAAATCCCCAAGCTAGCCAGAAAAGATCCTGAAAGACTTGTTTCCAGGGGTAGGGAATACCACATTGCCAAAAGTGTTAGTTAGTGTTGCATGTGTTAGATCCATCCCTTCTAGAGGTAAATTGCTCTCCTGGCTAAACACATTGCAATCCCTATGTTACAGAGTACACTGAGACAGATTGTTTATTCTAAGCCTGCTTTGGATGGACAAATATAGGGGGAAGGGGGGAAACATTTTACTCTTCATTCATTTATGTCATGCATTATTTTGAAAAACTTAACTGAAGAAATAGTGAAGTCAGGCTGTTTGGATATATATCAAAACTTAAGATGGCTTTTTGAATCTCATATAAACCTTTTATTTTAAAATGTTTTGTAGGAATTCTCATGAGCATATAATTTGTTATTATGATGACAGCTCATTAGAGCTGTCTGGAACAGAACATTTCCATTTAATGGAAAAAATAGTGTTTCAAAATTAGTTTTTGTTCTGATGCAGAATCAAAACTTGATTTCTTTGATTTCTTAGTATTTAAGTGAATAGAACCCCACTGAGATCAATGACCTAAAACTGTTTTTCTATATTCCCCCTGTATATTTTGACCTGTCCGCTATTATCTAGGTCAGCTTGACACTCAGAGACCAGAATTTAAACCTGGACTCAGAAAATCTTCATAACTTCTGTCAAAATAGTTTTTTTCCATGCTCACACAAAAGCTTAGTTTTAATAAATATACATAGGTATCTTCAATTTCTGCTTAGCTATTTAGCTCCATCTGCAGAGCTCTGTACTAAGCAAGGCTATGCTTTGTAGTAGGATGAATCTTAGCAGGAGGCATTTGCTCCTACATTGAATTTAAGGGTCTGTGTCTGAATGGTTCTTTGCTGAAGATAGATCACAAATAGCTAATCTGTGTCACCTGTGGCAGTCTCTGAAGCCACGGTCAAAAAGGTTAGTTAGGCCTTATGTTCCTGTAAATGTGTTTACTTAGCTTTAACAGTTCATGAAAGCTTTAGTGAACACAGACAAGACAACTAGATGTACTTTCAGATTTCTCTTACAGGCTGGTTGACATTCTTATCTTCCAGTCAGGACAGAAGTGACACAGAAGGGTTTAACTTTGTTGTTTCCTTTATTCTACCTTCCTTCTGAAAAAAAAAAAGAGCAATAGAAAGTTGTTCCCAGAAGTTATTCAAATTCATCTGAATAGATTGGTGTAGTTTAGCTTTCCTTATAAGCACAAAGTGATATCAGTTTTCCAGGCTGGTTACAACATTCGTAATTCTAGTCAAGCTACAGAAAACTGCATCAGTTCTTCTAAAAAATAAATAAATAAAATAAAACAAATTAAAGTAATTATATATTCCTCTAATGAGTCTTGTTTTCTTCATTAGCATTCCTGTGAGGCATTATACAAAACAAACTGAGCAAGCCTGTTATGTACAAACTAAGTACTTTGATCTGCCATCAAGTATCTTGCTTTAAGTCTTTGTGCTATTCTCCACCTTCCCTGTTAGTTTTATCTGATTATATAGTTTATGTATAGTTATATGACAGGATCAAATGTAAGACTGTGGCATTCTTCCTGCATATTACATTAGAAATAACCATATGTGAATAATCCAGAAATTTCTCACACAGCTGAACGAGGGTCTTATTTCAGGCATCTATCTCACAACCCGTAGTACAATCTTTTAAATACCTTCCTTCTTAATTACACAGGCAAGTAGCTCTAAGGAATATCCAGCATATCCAGTCTCAAGGAAATTTAAAAATCTCTATAGAATTACTATGAAGTAACTCATATATCAGGATATATTTTTCTGAATTATAATATTTGAAAAGTGGCTTGTTGGCTGGGTTATAACAAATATAACTCTATTGTGTCTTCCCCAAAAGAACAATAGCAACAACCCAACTCTAACTTGTACAGTCATTTGTCAAAGTAGAAAATACTACACCTCCCAGAAAGTTATATATTTTAGGTACCTTGCAGAGCCACTGGCTGCACAATGTAGCTGTAAAGAATGATCAACTTATATCCTATAACTTGTTTGTTCAACATTATTATTATAACAGCTTTGTAGATGGAGACACCGAGGCAAAGGTAACAATGTGAAATAAATGAAATACAGTGAGTCACAGCCAGAACTATCCCAGTCATAAACTTTTTAACTTCAGGTCTTCTGACTCATGATTTCTCCATTCTTCTTGCAACTTTCATCTGCAGGTATAAAATCATCACAAATTTATGAGGTATAATTGAGGCATAGAACAAGCCAATGTATTTTTATTTAAAGTTCTTTTACCGTCTTTTTTGGCCCCCTTAAAAAGAAGAACATTCAAAAAATTTAAAATTACTTTGAAGGACAAAATGAAACAATAGACTTCAAACATTGGCAAATGTCCATTTGGCAATTCAATACATCTAATATCACTACCTGAGCAAAAAAAGAACCTCTGGGACTCCATTCTGCTTTCACTTGTATCAGTAAATCTAGAGTAACTTCACTGCAACCACTGCAGTCAATAGTTATTCCTGATTTATGCTTATGAAGCTGAGAGAAAATGGGGCTCTAATTGATCAACTAAACCTGTCTCAGTGTAGATTTTTCTTCTTTCAGCCATCATCTTGCAGCAGTAATTTCAGGAAAAATAAATAATAAGATTCAAATGCCACAGTAAGCAGTTAAGGAAATTATATATCAAATAAGTTCCAAAAAGCCTGGAGAATTGCAAACAAAAGTTTTGCCTTACAGGTCTCATTCCTTATGTAGATTTAAATAATTCAATTGTTGAATAAATCTTCTATTTTCTATTTATTCAAGCATTTCCAACTTTCATTTCCCAGCAGCCATGCCAAGAGTCATGAGGAAGTGAGGATCTTTTTTGATCACTGACAAAAGTGATGTGAAAATAAGCTACATAGCCAAGTTTCTGCATATTGTATAGGAGAAGTATGGATAATACTATGCTGCCTACGACTCTCTTCAGCAATAGTGGAATTGGGAAAAAACAGTTTCTTCCATATACTTAAATAATTCATTGATTGAATCACTGAATACATATCAGGTTTTGTCATGCATTCACAGATTTTCTGTGATACTTTTGCTGACGATAAAATTTAAAGCAAAACAAAACAAAACTATACCTAGTCTGCTCTTAAAGAGGTAGCAGACAGATAAGAACTTCTTTGTAGTTCAGAAAATTTATATTGAAGAAGATTGCTGTCTTCTTCTCATAGTAACTTTTATGATAGTTGAAATACAGAGGATTTTTATTATATATTTTAAACAATTTTTCAGTCTTTTATCTGGAGTTCTTTGATCAAATATGAGCTACAGGGAATTCAGAAAAGCTTTTTTCACTTTCCATGTTCTCCTTCTGAAATCAAAGTGATGGAGTTATCATGTTGTCAAGTGGTATTGTTTGACAAAAGTAGGCACAGCGCTGACAAAGGTTGATTTGACCCTTATTCCCTTTAAAGTTTTGTGTGCAGTTGTCTCTCAATACTGAAAAAACATTGAAAACCAACATTTGCAGCGTTTGCTTTCTTTAAGGCAATATGTACCCTCATAATTGCAAGCACAGTACTGCCACACCATTGCCACAGAATCTGAACACTTAGAGTTCTTTCTAAGGTTTATTGGTTATGCATAGGTAAATGGAGACATGATATTCTGCAAATGCAGAATGCTCTGGAGTAGAAAATAAGTAACAAAGATGGGGAACACAAAGGATCTTGTAACAGCTTCCTCAGCAAACAGTGCATTAGTTTCTGTCCTTGTTAAAAAAAAAAAAAAAAGAGGTGCAACCTGAGAACATATAGTTGCATTTGGTAGTTCCATAGTGATGACATTTTTTTGACCACTGCTCTCACAGCTGTTTGGTCTGCCTTCCTCTCCTAGATTGCAACAAGTATGTTTTATGAACTAAACCTCTAATCTGATGCAAGGCAAAAAAAACCCTTTCAATCTCTAATATTTGTATTGTGCAAGGCCTATCTTTCACTTGATTCCCTTAATTGCCTTCAGAGTTGGAAAGAAAAGATGGGCTTCGGTCTCCGTAGAATAGAGTAGCCCATGAGGAAGTGAACAAAATGCAGTAACTTTTCCCTGGAGGCATCAAAGGTTTAGCTTACTCTGTGCTACATTACCTGACACATGTTCTATGTTGTGTTCATCCTCCAATTATTAAAAATAAAACATATGTTTTAACTTTATTCATTCTTTAGATGACATTTCATCCAAGACAGATGAAGTCATTGTAGGAGAAGATGGTGTAGAAAATGTATGTGAGCATCCTTCATCCAAATATGCCATCCACATTACTGAAGACATAAGGACAAATGGGCTGGCATCTCGACATGGTGCTGAGTCCTACAGAAGAAGACATGCCTAGAAACATAAAAGTACTAAAATCCTTTGCCAAATAGCTTCCTGCCACATTGTCAGCTGATTTAAAGTCAGATCATAAGTAACAATGGTTCTCTTTGTTCATTACTACTGATTGAGTTACCATAGATTCATTGGATTTTCAGGCATGGGCTGAGAGTCATGTCTCTGCAACCTCTCTAGCAGATTTTTGAAGTTTTTGTTCTCATTTCTGTTCTAAATAAAGACTTTATATACTGGAAAAAATTATGTTTGAATTGCAATAATAAATAAATGCATTTTAAAAAGAAACTCTTGAAATAGAAAGGGAAATATAAAAATATACATAACATAAAATGACATCTCTTTTCAACAGGCCAATTTGTTTCTGTTTCTCAAAATAAAAAATTTGCTATTTTCCCCAGTAGCTTCCAGAACAATAGATTTTCTCATGAAACACTGTCGTTAATGTTCACTTGGATCAAAAAAGCAGCTTTGATAGTGTCTGAAAATATTTGATTTTCCTCACCACTCCACACTGTAATTCATCATCACTCTGAATGCTGGACCATATATTCCTTGCTAACTCAGATAAAAGTCTACTCATGAAAGCAGTATTTCTTAAAGTTAGCCATTGGAAAAAAAAATATCCAAACAGCCTGATGTTCAAGAAGAACTGTAGGAGTTACATGTAATCTAAAAAAGACTTCAGAGTTCACTAGGACACTGTATGAAAAAAAAAAAAATTAAATAATGATGACTTTTGTATAAGGGATATTTGGTAAGAAGAAGTTCTACAGAAGTAAAAGAATAACTTAAGTTTCTTTAAGGACTTTTTATCAAAAAGTATTTTCTGAAATAGCTTTATAGACAAAAAAGAGAGCTTGCACTCATGCATGCATAGAAGGATATATTCAAGGAGAATTTTGCTGCCTATTGAAGCTTTATTTTTTACTTTATATGTTTGAAGTTTCCATCCAGGAATGTTCTGGCTCTTCTTCTTTTCAACAGTTCGAAAAAGAAAAGAAAAAATCTGCTGCTGTGCTCATACATTTTTGCTATTTCTTGAGTTAGCTCAGGGTGGGAGGTGGAGCTTGCTCTTCCTTTTCTTTCATTAGTTGCTTTGAGATTCACATCTTTTGTTCTTCGAACTCTCTTGTTTGAAATTCTTCTCTTTAAGTCAGCAGGGAGCAAGGGTTGATGAGCCCCAGCCTCAGCTACAGCCTTGGGGCAAAGAATCTTCTTTTTGAATAATAGTCTTACGATTTTGTTTTATTTTATTTTTCCCTGAAATGTATCTTGGATATGTTGATTCATAAAAGGCTCTTCTGAGGTTTATACTCGTCCTCTTTTCTTTATAGCTTTTGACTTCTTTATTTTTCCCTCACAGTGTTATAAGTTACAGAATGTTTATATTTTTTTTATTTTTTTTTTTCCAAAATCCCCATAATGTATTTTCTATTATGGTGGCTTTGATAGATATATATTTCCATTCTGTGTTTTACTTTTCTTAAACTGATGTAAGATCAGAGTAAACATTTGCCACCTGGCTTCATAGATATTTAGTGGGAACAAGTATTGAGTATCATGGTGCATTCAGTTTTTATACATAAAGGATTTTTACTGGGACATTACATGCCACATTTCATTGTTTAAACCAGCACTTAGAAAGATGAATACCATGTAGGTCTGGGAATTTTGTTAAGAGACAAGAGGTAGAATTTTCTGCAATGTTTTTGATTTATTCCTAGTTTTCACGTTTCCTTCCGTATAACATAGTGCTTAAAGCACTTACTTAAAAATCAGCCTTGTGAGCTTGAAAGGGTTTAATTCTGCATCTTCTCTAACCCAAGGACAGGCCCTATCCCCCAAATATACCTAAATTCATGCCTCCTTCTAAGGCATTCCTGGCTACATACTGGTTCATCAATATTCATAGGGAGAGAGCATGAAAAAGAAAACATAATTTGGAAGCCTAATGCCTTTGATACTCCACTGAGAGAAAGGAGGTCTGTGTTCTAATCCTTGTTTTCCTTATTTATTTCTTAAATTACCAGTCAAAAGGGAAATCTGGGGTTTTCTCATTTCACGCTGGTACTGCTGTTTCACTGTAGTATAGCATTTCAGTCTTCCTGAGCAACATATTCATTCCTCACAATCTTATGAAGTTCTTTGTGTCTGAAAGGGCTGCACTAAATGGTGTCTTCTTTTTCTTTTCTGTGAAAAGCAAGCCCTCTTCTTGAATGGGGAAATTATCCCTTTCAAAAAAATCTATATTCAATCACAGTTAATCATGCAGTTTGGCTTAGTTATTTGCATTTGCTTAATTTTGCTTCAGTCAGTCATTTAGATTGTGATATTAGCCATTCTGGGAAGCGCATGTGACATTTTGCTATGAGAGGTTGTTGCTTACTATACATATTGATCCTTAAATGTTCCCCAACCAGTGTTAAAGATGTTGAAAGCAACAATAGTCATTGTTTGATTAACTTTTGCATGTTCCTCTTTTCATCTTAATGCATGTTCCCTGTCCTTTGGGGGTGTCTCTGGCACTTTTCCTCATGACCTGTTAGTCTTTAACACCCATCTTTGGAATAAATGCGTTCAAGACCTTTTAACTTCATGTAAATGGGTGCATCTTTCTCCATTTCTGTTTTGTCCTGAGGGTAGGGGGAAGCTAGGTCCATATGCTTTTATCAGTCCCTCATTCCGTTTCTGGTACAAAGCAAGGTCATCTTCCTAATACTAATTGTAATCATTATTTTCCCAATTGTTGCAGAAGTGAGATTCCAGATTTTGTTTCTAATACAATTAGGGTTTAAGAGAAAAAAAACAACAAAATTTCTGTTGGTTTTATATTTTATTTCTTATTATTACTATTACTACTCTTCTGCTTCTTTATTTTGTGATTCTGCTTTGTACAGCCTAGCCTTCCTCATCCCATAGAAAAACTTAGATCCACCATAAAATCCTATGCTAAGAAAACAGTGTTGAGTGGGTTTTCAGCATGCAATGTGTTGTGAAAAGAATTGATAACACTATTCAGAATCTGAGGAAACTCATCAGGACTGAAAAAGTACACAAAGTGAAACGTTTTAAGAGTCAAGCTGAAATGTTTTGCATGAATGCATCATTCCAACATTTTTTGGTTTTTTTTCACAAGGAGAAAATATTTAATTGCATCATTTTGAATTTAGTTTGTTTTCAAAATCTTGAACTTCTAAAAAGCAAAAATGTTGCTTTCTAGACAACTTTGTATGCTACATAATTAGACTATTTTTCCATTGATATTAATCAAAATAATGCACTATTACAAATGAATTATTATGATATACATTCAGAGTAACTTTCAGAGGACAATTTAGCACATTGCAATGTAAGTGATAATCAGACAAGGGTTTTTTTGGCTGAGTAGAGAGCCCAGATAAAGCTACACAGACCATCTATTTACTCATGGGTATCTTTAAAAAGAACAGCAGCTTCATTGACAAGAGTAGCTTCTACTCTACTAATTTCTGTCCTCTCAGTAACATGATGTTACTGAGCCAAGTCAACAGGAAGCCTGCTTTCTTTTTAAAACATTGGAGAATAGAGACTACAGCTACACTGGTAAAAGAAATTAGAAATTGTTTGCTTTCTGGTAGAGCTTAGCTTGCCCTTACAGTCATTAATTTATGTGTCATAACAAACCAGCTGCATCCCCACTATCCAGTAGCCCAAAACTAATCCCAGACAGTGTCAGAATGAAGCCTGAAAGAGTGGTAGATAAACTAGACTTAACCTCACCCAACAGTTTAGCAGCATGGGTGACTGCGGAGATTATTTTGACCTGTATCTTGTCTTGATTATTCAAGATCTCTGTACCTGCTGTACAGGTCTTTCTGACATGAACCTGCTAGATGAGTAATTTTTCTTTTCAGTGGAATTACACAACCTTTTTGGAATTCCTTAGTGCATTAGAGACAGCTCTGAAGATCCTGTCTACTGCAATTTTTACAGGAAATTCAGCAATGCTAGGCAGCTCTCATCCTGTGACCACTGCTCACCATGATGTTTCTAATCATGGCATTTTTGCCTTCCAGCTGTTTACCATATTTATCTGTTGTCACCTGCCTTTAGCCTCATATCTATTTTGCAAGGTTTGGAGAACAAGATCCTTTACTTCTTTTTTTTTTTTTTTTTCCCTGAGTGTGTTCTCTAATCTCTAACCAAATGTTGAAAGGTTATTCAACATTAATTATTGAAAAAAAGGCTTTACAGAGAAGCTAATAAAAAAATAAAACAAACATACAAACAATGAAAGGACCTCTTTGTACATTGGCTGGTGTGAAAATAATAGAATTTAGGTATTTTTTCCCTTAGCTACTAAACGTAAACAAATTTTGATATTATATCTGCCTTTCAGTGGCTACCTGAATGAATTTGTAGGACCAAATCCTGCATCTAGTGAGATGAACAGGTTCATCACACTTGCTGAGACGTGTTCAAGGGGTATGATACTTTGCTTCTGACTATACTGTCTCTATACATCTCAGTAAAAAAATCTTAATGTTTCTTTTACAAACCAAACGTACCTATCCCTACATTCTTCCTCAAGGCAAACTTTTTTTAATTCATGGCTTGTTGTTTTGTACTTCTTTTTTCTTTTCTTTTAAAGTCATCTGTTATGAAACAACAGACCACTTTTCCAACAATATTTGAAAGAAAGAGGACCCATGGGTCAGATGCACACCCTTGATTTTCTGCAACAGAGTTTGTTAGGAAACCAGAGTAATTTGGTTAGATGGCCCAGTAGAGGGAACATTCAACCTTTAAATAAATACACAATAAAAATAGCACACTGTTACTATAGGGTTACTGGACTGTAGCAGTAAATGAACTGAATAAAATTTTATGGCTTCTTAACATGCTGAGGTTTTGCAGTGTCGTCCATCTTGTAGCCTAACAACATTTCCCAGCCTGCTATCACTGAAACTAATAGTGCGGATGGAAATTTTATGAAAAATGGGAAATCTACGTTGGTTTTATATTATGTCAGTAGAATGAATAAAGACCATATTTTGGCATTAATAGCTAATGGTGGAAAGTGCGGAGGGAGGGAGAAAGAAAGAACTGCTACATTTTCAGCTTTCGAATTGATGCTTTTTAAAGGGTTGGCTGTAATTATGATATTTGAATGTCATTATCATTAGGCTGATAAATTATTTAGTAAGAAGGTGAACAACGCAAAGAGATCATTGGTGTATTCAAGCATCTTAGTTATATTCCATAAGTCTCCTTGTGACTCCTGGACTGCTGTATTAATCACATGGATACCAGAGATATGTTCTGTTATTATCTTTCACTGCAAGGTCAAAGTTTCGTACTAACATAACATATGGGAAGGAGTTGAGGGGGGGAGAACTAGCATAAAAATTATTAATCATACTGCATAACAATGATAACAAAGGTTCTTTACTGACTTAAAATGGATTCCTTAATGCTTCTCAAGCAGAGATGTCATAATGACCTCCATATCAGACCTCCTTACACAACACAGATAGCACAAAATGTGGATGTTGAGAAAACAGCAAGTACAACATTTATAAACCTGCACTTAGTTGAGCTTCCCTTCTGAGAAGCCAGAACTACAAGTGTTGGAACATGCTTTGAGAAGATCATCTCTGTATGACTTGTGCTTTCATTTAAACAGAAAACACCCATGAAAAGTTTTTTGTTACAACTTGTTGAGGAAGGAGTAAAAACTGCTCAAGTACACCTTTTGATAATATATCAGCATGTTGCAAACACTGCACCTTCTACATACAACCCAAAATCTCACTGAGATCACCTATTTTAAATACTCCCCTGACCTACTTTATACTGTTTTTTTTCTAAAGGTTGTTATCCTTGAATTAATTAGGAATGTTTATTTAACACAATAATTTGCCAAACACTTGGAATAAATATCAGTCACTGGTTGGATACACTGTCCAGCTCAGGAGACACTGTCCCTAATTAGCAAAATGCTTAGAAGTCAAGACAAAACACAGCAAGGAGGTCTCATTTACCAGGTACTGTCACAGGCAAAAAGTCTACATTAATTGAGGAAAGTAAATAATTTAATTGTAACAAAATAACCCCATTGGGCAATTCAAAAACTGAGAGACATTACACAAACTATTATATTCCCCAGACTCAGTTCTTCAGCATCTTACTAGAAGCAGGAGGAAATTTTTCACAATAAGGGTGCTGAGACATTGGAACAGGCTGTCCAGGGAGGTTGTGGGTTGTGGCTGACCCCTCTCTGGAAGTGTTTAAGGCCAGACTGGATGAGGCCTTGAGTAACCTGGTCTAGTGGGGGGTGTCCCTGCTCATGGCAGGGCAGTCAGAACTAGATGATCTTTAAGATCCTTTCCAACCTGAACCATTCTATGAATCTATGAATCTTTTCCCTTGGTGGCAAAACACAACAACCCTTCCAGGAAGTAATGGTGGTATCCAGCTTCCACCCCCTTAGCAGATAAAGTCACTTCTCTATGGAAGTGCTTCCACAGGCTGTAGTCCTTCTGCTATGTGTTAAGATAGTTCTCAAAATTCATGGCCATTTTTAAGGGAAGTCCCTCTGCCTCCAGCATACCAACCTCCACAGGCTGCATATGGGACCCTTTGTCCACTGTTGACTCCACGATGTTCCAAGGGAAGGGTTGTCTGAGAGGGCTGATTCTTTTATCTTGTCTGCACAGAGTTGGGCAAATACAGATCTGTCTCTTCCCAGCTCCCCTTTACCCAAACAAAACTGGGTGCTCCTAGAAAACAAAACTCAAAAGGAAAAAAAGACAAAGGCCAAAAGCCCATGAAAACTTCTTTCCCATCCTAAATAAATTCACTCACCAATACACTGATTGGTTGAGTCAGAGTTGGGTTGAGCCCAGAGCTGAGGGGGAATTTCTTTCATGAAACTATTTAAAAGGGTCATCCTGGCCCCCACCATCAGTGCCAAAATCCTGCCTGACTCAAACTACAACCATCACATCTGTGCCTGGGCAGATCATTAAATGGACCAGGCTATAAGCCATGCTTCAGGCCCATGGAGGACAGGGAAGTGATTTGAGACAGCCAATAGGGCTTCATCAGGATTAAGTCTCTCCTGACCAAGCAAGTGGTTTTCTACAATAGAGTGACTACGTCAGTGGACAAGGGGAGTGCTATGGATGCTATCTGTCTGTCTCGGTTTAGGAAGACAGGTACCAAATTCTTTCAATTTAAAGGCCTTCAGGCAAAAGATTTGGGAAAAGGAACAACAATTCTTTATTAAGAACTCTAAGAAAACCCAACAGTACACCCAAACAACCAGTCAAAAGAAAAGTCCTAGGGATCCCGACAAAGCAAAACCTGTCACAGTTCAGGTTTTTTTTTTCTGAGCGGCTGTTGTGGAGAGAGAG
>VZRI01014579.1:0-16059 GCA_013397515.1 Upupa epops
GCTTCAACCAGACTCTGCTTGTTAGTGAGTACAAGATGCAGCATCTGCAGCTCCTAATGGGCTCCTCCACCATTTCCATCAGGAAATTGTCACCAATGCACTGGAGAAACCTCCTTGACTGTGGATGGCTGGCTGAATAAGTCTTCTAGCAAGTACCAGGGTAGTTAAAAACTCCCATGAGAAGCAGTGCCTGTAGCTGTGAGGCTGTTGTCAGCTGCCTGTAGATCTCATCAACTTCCTCATTCTGATCTGGTGGCCTCAACAGTGTGACCTGTGCCTGCCTGCCCTAATGGATGAAAACTTAAATCCGAGAGTTAAATAGTAATATTTACAAGGGCAAAATTTTAAGATAATTGAATTCAATAAGATTGAAAGTTTTAACTGTAATCCTCTCAATAATTGCAAAACCTGATTAAAATAAGTTAAGTTGTATTTTGGTAGATAATGGCACTGAAATACATTGCCTATGTGATTAGAAGCAAATGTCCATGTGGAACCTTTTGAAGGAATCTTGTATTTGTGCAGTAGATCTATTTTTTTGGGAAATATTGTAATAAGTTTTGGTAAGTTTTGTGTTTTATCCTTTCAAGTAGAACATTTTAATATTCACATGATTTTTGGAACCAGTTATCAATTCAATTCAGTTGTGCCTTCAGCTTGACTTTCTGATGTCCCTATTCTCAGACACATAATTACAAAACTTCAGCCTTAAATAAGTACAGTTACAGTACAATCTGTGGCAAGACCTCCTCTCCCAAGAGGAGGCCTTGTGGCCTTTCTCTGTGTAAGGAGGTCTTACAAAAAAGACAGGGAGAGACTTGTTAGCAAAGACTATAGTGATAAGACAAGGGCCAACAGCTTTAAAGAGAGTAGGTATAAATTGAATGTAAGGATAAGATTTGTTTACTATGACAATGGTGAAATACTGGAGCAAATTGCTGAGGGAAGCTGTGAATGCCTCATCATCAGAGGTGTTCAGAGTTAGGTAGGACATGGCCTTGAGCAACATCATCTAGTTGAATATGTTCCTTGTATTGGGTGGGGTGGGGGGTGGGTTAGATTAGATGACTCCTAAAGGTCCCTTCCAAACCATTCTATGATTCTGTGATTCTGTAAGTTGTGATAGTACTAATGTTTTGTATAAAAAAACAACTGTGTGAAGACTTTCAGATACTAATATTCAAATATTTCTCATTGTATATCCTCTGCCTTATCACTGAAAGTATGTCTTCTTGTTGCTGTAACACACATCTCAAATTCTGTACATAGTTCTGCTTCCCCTTTCAAGAAAGTGGACTTGTAAAAGTACAGAAGAATCACATCAGGAAATGTGGATGGCGTAGAATAACTTTCAACCGAATAAACGGGTATTTTTTTACATTAAAACAATCTAAGTCTCAAAGTTAGAAAGGTGTGTTATATGTGTATCTGACAGGCTTATTCTTACATTTTTCTGAATGATAAGTAATTGCCTATATCAAGGATAAGTTAGTTGCTAAATCAACATTTGCTCTTTTGCGGATGTAGTTTTGTAGTTCCTTCTACTTTTAGCTCAAAAGTGAATGAAACTTTAAAGAATCTTGAGTTTATTTCAGTATTTTCTTTTGTTTTTAAATAGGTCTGAGAATACGATTATTCAATTTTTCTCTCAAGCTTCTAAGCTGTTTCTTATACATAATTCGTGTGCTCCTGGATGATCCTACACAAGGACCTGGATGGTAATGCTTGGGTTTTCTATGTTTCTTATAAAAAAGAAATTAATTCAATAATTAAATGTTTAATATTCTGTCAGCAGAGATTTGATTTTATGTCTTACGAAAGTTTTTTTTTTTTAAAATATATATATAATCTGGAATGGAAGTAAACACTAAAATACTAATTTTCTTTCTTCACTTTCTTCATTGCTACAATAATCCTGTTTTTTTGCAGGATTGTCTGTGCATCAGACAAAGTTTTGCAAACTCCTATCTTTTGATTGTATTATTACATAAGATTTCTATGCGTGTTGTTTATATTTAGACATATAAAAATTAAATTATAACTGTTTGAAAGTTAATGCAACACCAATTTTTAGGATCTTGCTTAAATAATTTCATTGTAAATCCCAGCTTCCAGAAACTAGCAGACAAATACATTAAATCTTTAGTTTAGATTATAGTATATCTTTATATAAGTATACCTTCCAATTCTAGTGTTTGATATTCAGTTAAATCTAAGAAGGGTAACACTATAAAAAAGTTAGTGCACAGGAGAAATAGTATGTTTTACAAAATCAAGCAAAGTAATTTAAAGAATGTCAGCTTTACTCAGTGCAAAAGAGAAGCATGTGTGAATTTGAGGTATGAAGAATGCTTCTGAGTATGTTATTCGTTGAAAATTTAGTATAAGAAATTAGAACATCTGAAAAACAGCCAGAAAAAAAATCTCACTGAAAAAAAGAACTGCAAAAAACCTGTTTTTTAACCCCACATGTATCTTAGAATGTGTCTTCAATGAGAGGAAATGTGTAGGGAGGGAACAAGCAGTGAAGATTTTCCAAAACCAAAACTGTGATGGAAAAAATACATCACAACTCAAGGACTTGCAATTTTACAGCATGAAGAAGCTGCTGATACTGTTTTGTTGTGAGAACTGTAGTGAGCTTATTATGCTGCAAGGTTGTTCTGGGTATACAGAACGGATTAGTACATCAGCACTTCTGACAACTCATTATAATGTAATTATTGTCTCTCATGTTTTTATTACTGCGTTTCCATATACATTTGCTAATGAAACTGGATGTCACATGGATGGGATGACAACTGTCAGTAAGGAATTAAACTGGAGCTTTTCAAATCAAAACTATACACCTGGAACAATTGATTGGTGAGTTCCTAATGTGAAAAAACGAACCAGAAATCCATGTAATGGTGGGAAGGGGAGCAAAGCAGGAAGACAAATACATTTTAACACATAACAGTGATGTTTTCATAACTCTGAAGCAATGAACTGTTGTTCCTGAACATTCAAAACCTTCTTTAATGTTTTGATTGTTTCTCTGATTGTATAAGTGAACTGCTCAATTAGACACTCTTGTGAGATCTGAATGACATCAATGCTTATACATTGCTGAAATGATGGATTCCTATATTTTTGTGACTGGTAGGAAATGACTAATAGTAAACTACTATGTCATTGAGTGTGCCAGATTCTAATAGTGCTGTATCAAATTTCAATTACAGAATCATAGAACTGTACATTTGTTTTGATTGGAAAAGACCTTAAAGACTCCAACCTAATTGTACCAAGCCCACCTCTAAATGATGTTCCTAAGCTCCATATCTGCAATACTTCAGTAAATATTGAGACAATGTGAGATAATGTGCAAGATATGATGCTCTATACCATGTGCATGATTACACAGATAGCAAAAAATTTTCACAAAAGAGTTTTTCTTGCCACAAAATATTATTCCCCTGTATCTCAAGAATTAAAAGCACAAAGTGATTTATTCATTCGAGAATTTTAGGGCATGAAATAGCAGCCACTGAAGTCAATGAAATATCGTAGTGTCAGTGCATGTTGGACTACTTTCATGGGAATTCAGTGATTGCCTCTGGGCTAGAAATACATCACTGGCAATACTCATTAGATAACAACTGATTGGAAGTGGTACTTAGTAAGATAACTTTTGTTAATAAAGCTACTCTAATTTCCTTTTGTTCCCCTCTTGATTTTGTTCAAAATGCTAAACAGATTTTTATTAAGTTTATACTTATTTTCCTTTCATAATGAACAGGTCCCCTATTATTTGGGTGAATCGAAGCTTGCCTTTATGGGGATTACAGGTAATATTTAAATAGCCAGTTTAACTATTTCCATTTAACAACTGCAAACAGTATTCATGTATAAGATCCTTTTAGTGACATTAAAGGGTACTTGGAAAAGTTGGCAGTGAGAAAGAAAACAACTTGATGACCAAGTACAACAAAAGCATAAAGACAAGCTGATCTAAGCCGATTTGAATTTCTATGTCTTTATAATAGAAAGTATAACTAAATATCATAGAATGATGTAGTAGCCTTTTCTCTTAAAATTATCAAGCTGTGTTGAGTCAAGTAGTCACTGCTGTAATGATTAATTTTCATAATTGCTTAGGACTAACTTTTAACATTCTTCATGGACTTTCTTGTTAAATAGAGTAGAAAGGTAAAGGTGCTTCATTATACATGCTTAGGTGTACTATAGCAGTGCTTTGTGGGTCTTGGAGATCTTTTGATGTTTGTTGTTCAATCCTTAGTGTCCTAGAGTCTGCTCAGTTTAGGAACATGCATTTTACTCATGGACAGTTCTATGGGACATCTTCTGATGAAATGTTTTTTCTACTAACGGTTTCACCATTACATTCTTATGCAAAGGTGTATTGCAACTTATTTAATTCTAGATAATGATATTGCGAATGCAAATTGTGCGCTTTCCTGAGTTTTAAGTAGTAGTAAGCATTAGTTTAAAATTAGAAATCCTGGGGCTTTGTTGACTTCAGGCTCCAGCTAAATTTGTACATCCACTTAATATTCCTACAATGTACATTAGAGTACAGGTATTTGCTATGCAAATAATGTAAGTCAGTTTTGTGGCTATTCAATATGCATGAAGTTTTAAATAATTTTTTTACTATTTTGATATTTAACTATTTATATATTCTAAAATTACTTAATACCTACTTAAGCTACATATAAGTGAAAGCTTGTAAGTTGAGCTTAGCGGCATTTAAATAATAAAATAATGATTCAACTATGTAATTTTTAGCTGTTTTCAACTTTGTGAATTATACACAGTAGAGTGTTTTCCCACATTAAAAACATTTTTACAGAAATGTAAAGAGCTAAGTAGCATCCATTATTTATAGCTTCCTCCTTTTTTCACAGTCTTTTGGTAAGATCCTGCTACCTTTTAGGAATACACAACTAAAACTCAATAAACAATATCTCAGACTGTGTATGGAGTTCTTTGAAAACCATGAAAAGGTTACCCTGCATGGTCTCTTGAGTGTTACGCTTGGAAAAGAGCAGTGAAACTTTAGTCAGAAATAAACCAGTATCTGAACTTCATGCTAAATGCTGTTAGTTGAGATGGTTTCACAGGGTCTATGGAAAAGGTGGGTTTTATTTTATTTTTCATTTTATTGCTTAATTTCATGTGTTTTTTAGAAGCCAGAATTAACACACATATTTTATTACTTCACTTAAGGTTTCTGTGGCTTTAATAAGTCTCTTTGAAACTCTACTGCTCAGTTACCTAAGCTACAAGGTAAGTACACTTCTAATAACTTTTAGTCCTAATTCATCTTGAAAAGTAAATGAGTGAAATGTTTCAATATAAAATTAATGTGACTGCATTTATGCCAACGATGACGTACAAGCAGGAAGTTGAGAAATATGCATGTAGAGGGCACATGTCCAGGCAACCTCATTCATGTTCTCCAAACACTATTATCTAGAGACTGGAAGTAAGAAATGAAATCATTAAAAAGATTAATTCCATATATAGGAACCTCACTTGCTTATCAGTGTGTACGTGTGCATGTAAAAATTAAAGTAAACAATAAATAAGGAAAAATCAGACACAAGATGTCTGCATATGATTCCAAGGTACCTAAAAATGCAATAGAAAAAATCTAATTTATTTAATGAATTTATCTAATTAATGTAATGAAGCTCTTAATTAACTGAGATTATTAATACAAGTATAATCCTTCATTTGAGCTGTCTTACTGACTACATCATAGCTAGAAAATAGAGGGTCATGTGGAAACAGGACTATTCTAGTAAAAAATTAGCTATAAAAGCATGTATTTTATGTGTAATTTATGTTATGATAATCAGTCAGAAAAATAAGCCAGATTGGTTTAAATTCTATATTTGCAACTGATACATATGTTTAAATCTGAGATAAATGATCTTCCTGAGATTCAGCTAGTGGATAGAGGTTGGAAGGGGCCTCTGTAGATCATCTAGTCCAAGGCCCTGCAGAGCAGGTTCTCCTAGAGCAGTAGACCACACAGGAACAGGTCTAGGCAGGTTTGAATGTCTCCAGAGATGGACATCCCTGCACCCTCTGAATACAGAATGCTGGTATTTGTCCCAAGTGGTCAGTCCCTTCTTCCTTGCACTATAAACTACTTTATTCCACTTGACTTTTTCAGAAGCTCCCTGCTGAGCCATGCAAGTCTTCTGTTTCCATTTCCTGTTTTCCTGCTTAGGTTATGTGTCGATCCTGAGCTTGGAGGATGTGATGCTTGAAAACTAACCAGCTCTCTTAAGCTCCCATACTTTCTGGAGCCCTAAGTCATGGTGTTTCTTCAAACAGTTTCTTGGGGAGGTCAAAGTTAACCCTTCTAAAGCCCATGATTTTGACTCTGTGTTTACTACACTTGATTCTGCAATTTATCTTCTTATGATCACTAAGACCCAGTTTGCCTCTCACTGTTATCAGTCCCTCTTCGTTTGTCAGTATTAGGTCCAGTAGAAGACCTCTCCTTGTTGGCTGCTCCACCACATGAACCAAAAAGTATTAACACCACACTGGTGGAACCTCCTGGAATATACTGCCTGTAATCCTTATGTGACTCTTTAATATGACATATATTTCTTATATGTAAGCATACTGTGACATGGTGGTTTTTTTTGTTCCTTTACTTTGAAGGGAAATATCTGGGAACAAATTCTGAGAATATCCTTTCTCCTGGAAATAATTAATGCTGTTCCTTTCATCATCACGGTAAACATATTTGGATTAATACATTTGTACATTACAGTTTTACAGCTGCACAGAGTCTCTTAAATTTTTATTGAAGTAAATGAGAATCTTATGTGGATGACTGATTTGTCCCTATGGGAACAGGTATTTTTAATGAGAAGATAGTTTGTTCCTTGAATGAAGTTGTAATGTAGATTGCTTTCCCAAACCAACAAAACCAAAATTACAGCACAATAAATGAAATGAAACATCTAAGTATAAAAACCTAAGAGTCTCTGGTGTTTGCACTGAAAGCAAACTGTCCTTACTTTATTAAATTATCTTACATAGAGTTCATCAAAAAGGAAGAATAAGCCATGTTTAAAGCTATATAATTTAAAGCCATATCTCAGACTAGAAACACATTAATAATAAGTATTTGTTTGAAGTGTTTCCTTGCTGCTTGAATAGAAAAGCTGTATTTTTGAATATAAAACCCAACTTTTAATGAAATTGTTAATTTTTTTTCCAGATTTTTTGGCCAGTCCTAAGAAACCTGTTTATTCCTGTATTTTTAAATTGTTGGCTGGCAAAGCATGCTTTAGAGAATATGATTGTAAGTATGACAAAGGAAATAAAACTTTTAGAGTTTCAATTGTTATAATATATTGTCTTTAGTGGGATTTTAGCAGTACAGCCCACTGTCCAGCTCTAACAGGAAATCTAACCAGATCTGTATTTAGATTACAAACTGCCAAGTATCACTAAAATGCATTATGCAGCAAAATTAGAAAAAACCCAAACCATTGTGTGAAATCTCAATTAGTATAAAGTGTTTCAGTGCCAAGAAGGCAAGTTGGAATGGCTAATTCTTTTGCTTCTCTTCCATTCATATGCCATCTCAGGGAAATCAGCTGCAATGCCTTAACTGGCCTTTGCAGCCTGTAGTTTGTAGGCTAGACATGAGCAAACAGACCTTAAGGCAGCTTGAAAGAGTGTCAGAATTGTGCTGGGATGAACAAATTGCTAGTGAAATGATCACACGATGACAGCTTGCTATTTTGCACCCTTCTATATGATGAGCAAATATTAAGTGCACTTGAATGACTGCATTTTATCAGAGCATTATATAATTCCTCTATAGAATCAGCTCGTGCCTTATTAATGCAAGACCAAAAATAACTCCTATTTTCCATTAATATAGAATGATCTTCACAGAGCCATTCAACGCACACAGTCAGCAATGTTTAACCAAGTACTCATTTTAATATCTACCTTACTGTGTCTTATCTTCACTTGGTAAGTGGCCAAAAGCCCTTTGTTTTTTAATATATTTATATATGTATACATATATGTGTGTGCATATATACACATACCGTCTTTCTTTACTATCTGGTGATGAAATAGTCAGAGTAGGAATCAAGCACTGAAATAAAGAGAGCAATATGCTTGCAAGTTCAGATGTTAACTAGCAGCTGGTACTACTAGGGTCATGATACACTGGTTTTGTAAGCAGAAAGTGTATGTGTAGAAAAGGGCATCATTCCCACTCTCAGTAAGGAAGTAGAGATGATGTAAAAAACAGGAGAAAGTGGGATAAATTTTACCTATGTACTAAGAGTGCCATCTCTGTGGAGAAGTCACTGAAATTTGAAAAGTACTGTGCTAAGTTCACCTTACTCTGACTTGTGGGACGGATAGAGGAAAATGTTCAAGATCTCAGTGTTATCACCCTGATTACCCATAAGCAGTACAGGGACCATCTGGTATTAATCTAGACTACAGAAAAGTGTAGATCGTATTTATATAGATTACAGAAAATTCAAACAACCTAAATGCGTTATTTGGAAGAATTTTTAACTTCAAGACATTAAAAATTTAACAGGATATTAGGGACTGTGGAGAAAAAAAACTGTCGAGGGCATCAAATAATTAATTTATTTAATATAAACATATTTGGTTAACAAAATTCACAAACTACAAATTATTGGAGGCTATGAAAAATTCCACAGGAAACACTACTTGCTTGTCTCATCTTTATACTGTACTTTAGAGAGTTTTGGTTGATCATTAGTGGATACAGATAAAGTAGACTGTGCATAGTTATATAAGTGGATAGTGGTTATATTGTAGCTTGGTAGCTTACTAACTTATGGAATTTTCTCAGTAGCACTGCACAAGAAGTATGTCTTGTATATGGAGGAAAAAAGTAGAGGAAAAATATGTGTGTTACAAGGTAGTATAGTGAAGTATAGGAAGTGAACAAAGATGATTCAGTGTGGAAAAGCTAAATCATCTGTATCTTGCCAGACAAAATTGCTTGGGTCAGACCACTGATAAAGTTGATCTGTCATTTTTGAGGCAGTGATTTGATTTTCTTTCACTTTATTTCTTTAGCTTGTTTATATGACAGCTATGCCTTTTGGAAGTAAGAGTGTAAAATAACATGTCTTTATCCAGTCTTGTCTCTCTCTGTCCTTCACTCAAGAAGAGGAGTTAGTTCTAGTTAGTGGCTAAACTAATGATCCAGTTATATCCGTCGTTTTATGGCCACACAGCTGAACTGCATAATGACAAATGCTGCTAGTTCTAAACAGTGACAAAGTAACAGTTTTTGTGAGATTAATTTTCCTATTAAATATTAGGTACCTTTAAGAGGAAAAGAATGCAATACTTGATCCAGAATGCATTAAATTGCTGTAGAACTTGAATATTTTAATGTAGTCTAATTTTGCTTTTTAATTTTTTTACAATACAAAAATCTCTTGAGTAAATATCCCTTAACCTTTTTTTTTCTATCCTACTTAAATATTTAATTGAACTGTTGAACAAAATATGTTTCCTGATAACTTTATGTGATGATTTCTGGTGGGATAAGGTGTAGAAGTTGCAGCTAAATATAATGTCATGTTCACCTCAGGTATTTTATTATTTGAAAGTAAAACATACATAAAATGAAACCTGCAGTAATAATGTTGGGTTTCACTAGCTGCAGATACCAGATCATTAAAGATCATTATATACTTACCTAGTATTGACTATGCTAGACTTCAAAATTAATAGCATGAAAATACCAGTAATGCAATAACTTGGGAAATGAACCACTTTTGGAAATACTATGAATAGTCATGCAAGCATCTGCAATCTGTGTAAGGCTGGAGTTCTGCTTAAGCAATTGTTACTACAGCATAACACACCTAACATAGTTTTTTCACTTTTTAATTTAGTTGTGTATGTGTTTATGTTAGAGAACATGCTTAAAATATCTAAAGAATCTCCACAGTCAAAATCAATTAGCTTAACGTCTTTGATTGTTTTAATTCTATAGTGAACTTGAGATAGTGTTTCATTTTAAGAGACATAATTTTCATTTAAAAGACATTTAATGGCCTTGAGTTGTGCCAAGGGAAGTTTAGATTGGACACCAGAAAAGATTTCTTCACTGGAAGAGTGGCAAGTTATTGGCACTGGCTGTCCAGAGGGTGGTGAAGTCACCGACCCTGGAAGTTTTCAAGTAACATGTAAATCTGGCACTTGAAAATAGGGTTTAGTGGGCATGCAGGCACTGGGTTGACAGTTGGATTTGATGATATTGGAGGTCTCTTCCAACCTTACTGATTCTATTATTTCACAGAATTCACAGGATCTCTTTGATTGGAAGAGATCTTTCAGACCAAGTCCAATCTTTGTCCTAGCACTGTCAAGTCACCCCTGAAACACTAAGCACTAGGCCCACATGCCATTTAAATGCCTCCAGAGATGGTGACTCCACCACCTTTTCTAATGGGCAGCCTTTTCTAATGTCCGATGACCCACAACATATTTCAGTGAAGAAACTCTTCCTAACATCCAGCCTAAACCTTCTCTGGTTCAACTTGCAGCCATTTCTTCAAATTAATCTGTTTCCTTTATGCTGAAAGAGGACCAAAGTCCATTTATGGTATCTGTCCACCTAAGAGTGACTTTCACTAAGCTGATTGTTCGTGTTGTTTGCAAAAGCAAGCAATAACAAATGTATTCACCCCAAACGCTTAAGGGTACCAGCACTAGACTTAGCTCTATATGCAGTGAAATAAAACACAAAAATTTTGAGCTATTTTGATCTGTTTTTATAAACATGTTTTGGTTATACTTGGATATACTGCCTTGGTAGCTTCAGTAATGTAAAGTTAATAGGCCTAGATTGGTAGTGTGAATGCAGTGCTTACAGTTTCAATACACTTCACTCTTAGAATATATTTGGTATCATGGGAACATGCTCATGGTGTGCTTTTGGCACCACTGATAACTGCCCTTACCATGCCTCCCTTTAAGGGGACCTTTAAGGTTAATGAGATAACAACTTTTAGGCACTGTATAGATTATATTCTAACACCATAGCCCTTCTAAGTTCCTGGCTGACAGATTTGCTTTTACCATCTGCTTCAATAGGAACATTGTCTTCTCAGCACTTCTAAAGTCAGTATAACTTTGTAACATGCTTCTGTTCAAAACTATGGATTTTTATCAGACACATAGAAAGTGCTGGCACATAGCTTTGTACAGAAATTGTATAATTTTGTAAAAAGTCAAGATAGTATGAAACCCAGAAAGAATCTTCTTTCTACTTCCATTTTTTACCAGCTTGGACACTGAGAAAGGGCAGGAGAAGTACTACTTAAGTAGAGACCAAAACCTTTTTGTGAGCCTTTCAATGGTCATTTTTGTAAGAAAGTTTAAGACAAATAGACATTGAAGCATAACTACTTTCATGTCTTTTTCTCAATGTTTTACCACTTTTTCTCCCTATCCCAGTGGAGGGGTACAAGGAGTGAGTGAGTAGCTATGTGGTTCTTAGGTATTGGCTGAGGTTAAACCACAACATCTACCTAGAATCACAGAATGTTTTAGGTTGGAAAGGACCTCAACAATCATCTAGTTCCAGCCACCTTGCCATGGGCAGAGACACCTCTCACTTGACCATATTGCCTAGATCCTTGTCAAAGCTGGCCTTAAACACTTTCAGGGTTAGGGACTATCCACAATCTCCCTGAGCAACTAGTTCCAGTGCCTCATCACCCTTACAGTGAGGAATTTCTTCCTAAGATCTAGTCTACCTTCTTTGAGCTTGAAACAATTCCTCCATGTCCTATCACTAGATTCCCTCATTAGAAGTCCCTACAGCTTTTCTGTAGGGTCCTTCAGGTAGTGGAAGGCTGCTACAAGGTCACCCCAGTCTCCTCTTCTGCTGGCTGAACAGTCCCAACTGCCCCTGTCTGTCTTCACAGGAGAGGTGCTCCTATCCTTTGATCATCCTCATGGTCCTCCTCTGGACTCACCAACAGTTCCATATTGTTCTTATGTTGGGGACTCTAGAACTGGACTCAGTACTCTGGATAAAGTCTCACAAGAGTGGAGTAAACAGGGAGAAGTGTATGTACTTGTTTTTACCACATTCAGCTATGTAAACTAATTGAAGAACCAAGTCTCATGAATACAAAAAGGTTTAAACAATGTCATTTTCAATTGATTCATTCACTGGAGGTACTCGTCTGACATGTAATTGTAATTTTCTTCAAATTCTGTTTAAAGTTTACATTTAAACTACCCATACACAAGTACACTTAGCTTGCTACAATCAGTCCACTTAATGTTGCAACTGTTATCTAAGACTAAGGTCTGTTTTGCAGCCACAAAAAATTGAATGCAGGCTCAACACTGTACATCCCACCTCTCCTAAGTAAACACAGAACTAGGATTAATATAAGTTTTCATCTTTCAAGCTTGTGTGCAGTGACTAGAATGAGACTAATGTCCACTAAGTATTTTCAAAATAACTTTTACCATAACTCATAGAACACCCATAGAAAATTAATTTCTGCCACAAACACATCAGCAGTTACATCTCCACAACAAAGTCTTGTTAGTGGTGGTTACCAATTCATGTCTTATAGCTTTCAGATGAAAAGTTGTTTTGAAAAATGTTGTTAATTGGCTAATTAGCTAATTGGCTAATATAAAATTTTTTAGATATCATTATTCTAGTTGTCCATTGCACTCAGAATATCATGGGAAAAGATGCTTCTGTACTTTTGTACAGATTTGACACTATTCAATGTTATTACAGAACAAACAGTACTCACATGAGAAAGTTTTTGCTGGTTTCGAACAATTTTTGATCACAATTGTCAGAGTAGAACTCATTTGTAGGTCAGTAAATTAAAAAAAAATCTTTGTATACATGTAGTTTAGAGATTATACAAAAAGACTTTGTTCTCTTCTCGTTTCAAAGACAGATTAGTCTATCAAATAGTTTTTCTTTTTTTTTTAAGACTTCAGAGGCTTCCTAACCAGAGCAATTATACACATACTAAAGGATGAGCAGTTATTATTGACAGAGTTCTGGTGAACATTAGTGACCTAGTTAAAGCTTATGTTTTGTCATGCAGCTAATGGATGTTTGCACTTGTTTGGCAAATGCATTACCAATTATTTCTGTAAACCGTGCAAAAATATATACAACATTGAATTACTATTTCAGGCATCTTTCTGTGACACAGTGAGTCATCCATTAAGAGTTGTTTTGCTTTTTAAATCAGTGTTGGTCATGTATCAGAAGTGTACAGTGATTAGCGTGTGAGAAAGGTGGCTGCAAACTGTCTCAAATAGGTGTTTGGTTTTTTCAGTGAAGACTAAGAAATCTGCCCAATTTTTCTTATGCCTTCTTTGAGAGGTTACTGAGGTAAATCTTAAATTTTTTTACTTTTGTGCTAGGATGTTTCCACACACTGACTTACGCAATAAGTGTGCTATGCCAATACCGTAGCTTCAATTACAGATCAAAATTCTTATGTGGAGAAAACAGTATGAGTAAGCTGCAAAGATGAAAACAAATCCAGACAATGATCTAATCCAAACAAGACGAATCAAGACCATCAGATTTGAATTCTGTGTTACAAAAAACCCTCCACAAAGGATTAATACTGTTTTGTTAGAGAAAATAAAGCTTCTCAATGACCCTTTTGCAGATTTGAAGGGAACTAAGTCACCACATGGTCTGTGCTTCTGGGCCCTTCTGTGTTGATGATGAAAAGAGCCTACAATAACTGATCTTCAAGAAAGATGCCTGATAATCTGTAGGATGACCTTAAAGAGTGTTGATTAATTATGTAATGTAGAATAAAATGTGGAAGATTAGGTCTACAGTTCTTTATATAATGCTCTGTGTTACTGGACAGTACTACCAGTGCTCAGGCCCAATCTCAGTGTATAATGTAGAGAGATTTTCTGCTTTCAAATATAGCACAAAATGAAACTGTAATTTTATCACATGGTTTTATCAGTTCCAATGATTGTAAAGTTGAAATTCTTAGGATCTTATAGCTGTCTTCCAATACCTGAAAACAACCTACAGAAAGGCTGGAGACGGACTTCTCACAAGGTTATCTACTTACGGAAGAAGGGGAGATGGTTTTAAGCTGAAGGAGAGTAGGTTTAGACTAGATCATAGGGATAAGTTCTTCAGTACGGGGGTAGTGAGACTCTGGAATAGATTACCCAGAGAGGCTGTGCATGCCCCCTCCCTGGAGGTGTTTGAGGTTAAATTGGATGAGGCCTTGAGCAACCAAGTCTAGTCGAGAGACGTCTTTGCCCATGGCAAGAACATTGGAGTAGATGATGTCTTAAGATCCCTTCCAACCTGAGATATTCTATGATTCAATGATTTTATGATCTAATAGGTTGAACAGGAGTTGCAGAATTGAAATCCCAGAATATTACAGAACACTAATTGAAATTTCTATCTCTGAAATAAAGCAGATCTGTCAGGAACTCCCTTGTTTCAAATAGGGGGTCTCTGTTTTCAGTTTTAAAATTAGATTTCACCCCGTTAATCACAACTCTCTGGGAACAGCCAGCCAGCCAGCTTTTAATCAAGTGAAGGGCACATTTATCTATACCATGATTCACCAGTTTCTGCAGAAGAATATTGTGGGAGACTGTGTTAAAAGCCTTCCCAAAGTCCAAGTAGACAACATGCATGGCCTTTCCCCCATCCAAAACGTGAGTAAGTGACATGGTCATAGAAAGAGATCAAGTTGGATCAGCAAGATCCCCCTTTTATAAACCCATGCTGGCTGGCCCTGATCCCTTGGCTGCCCTGCAATTGCTGTGAGAGCTCACTCTAGATGATCCTCTCCATGATCTTTCCTAGTACTGAAGACAAGCTGACAGGCTTGTAGTTCCCCAGGTCCTCCCTCCGGCCCTTCTTCTGCCACCTTCCAGTCATCTGGGACCTCCCCTGTTGACCAAGACTGTTAAAAATGATGGTGAGAGGCTTGGTGAGCTCTCCTGCCAGCTCCCTAAGTACTCTTGGGTGAATGCCACCTGGTGTCCCATAGACTTGGAGTGTCTAGGTGCAGGAGCAGATCATTAAGTACTTCTTCCTGGATTATGGGGGAATTGGTACTGTTCACCATCCTTATCTTCAAGCTTAGGAGGCTGAACTTCCTGGGAACAGTTGATCTGCCCATTAAAGACAGAGGCAAAGACAGCATGCAGTATCTCAGCCTTTTCCTCATCATTGGTTGTAATACTCCCCCCCAACATACAGTAACAGCTCGTTTGGAGAGCTTTAAATTACATTGGAAGGGGAGTGGGTTCAAAGTTGGTGGTTGCATACCAGTGGGACAGAGCTCTGGTCTTAATGAAAAACAGGGGGGCCTTGCTGTCCTAGGGTGAAATTGGAGCGCGAAGTTCGCTCCCTAAAGTGCCTGTACACCAATGCAAGCAGCATGGGGAATAAGCAGGAGGAGTTAGAATTCTGTGTCCAGTCAGGTTGTTATGATCTGGTGGCAGTTACAGAGACCTTGTGGACACCTGGCATGACTGGAGTGTTGTCATGGACGGCTATGTCCTTTTCTGGAGATGCAGATCAGCAAGGTGAGGTGGTGGAGTAGCTTTTATGTGAAAAAGCAACTGTAATGTACTGAGATCTCTCCAGGGGTGGGCAAAGAGGGAGTTGAGAGATTGTGAGTGTGGATCATGGGTCAGGCTGGCATGGGTGACACTGTCGTGGATGTCTATTACAGCTCACCCTATTACAATGATGAAGTTGATGAAATCTTCTACAGGCAGCTGACAACAGCCTCACAGCTACAGGCACTGCTTCTCATGGGGGATTTTAACTACCCTGATATTTGTTGGAAGACCCACTCCATCATCCATACACAGTTGAGGAGGTTCCTCCAGTGCATTGGTGACAATTTCCTGATTCAAATGGTGGAGAAGCCCACTAGGAGAGGAGCACTGCTGCATCTTGTACTCACTAATAAGCAGGGTCTGGCTGAAGCAGTGGAGGTTGAG
>VZRI01014580.1:0-16552 GCA_013397515.1 Upupa epops
TGCTGATCTGCCTCTCCTGAAAAAGACACAGCCGTGCATACCACATTCTAGTCATGAGAGCTGTCCCATGACGATCTTAAAGGTCTTTTCCAGCCTTGATTCTGTGATTCTGTAAATCACGCAAATATTTAAAGACTAAGAGACTGTGACCCTGTTTCACGTAACAAGTCCAGGGAATTGCTTAAATTTTAAGTCAAGTTTGAACAGGTAAGGAACGATAAGATGAGCATAGAGATCTTCAGCCTTCTTGTGAGAAGGTATCTCACAAGGGCATTGTCTCACCTCTTCATTAATGCATCCATCACACCTTTCTCTTTTTCATTATGACCAATAAATGAGGTATTGCCATTTTACTTGATGTTATTAAAATGTCTGTAGTCGTAGCCTTACTATAACATAGTCTTATTTTCATTAAAATATGAAATGAAGGACAGTTTCTGGTCTAGCTAGCTTGCTTTGGTATTCTACTCCTGGATACCTCTTTATCTCTTTGT
Organism: Upupa epops; assembly: GCA_013397515.1. Taxonomy (NCBI): domain Eukaryota; kingdom Metazoa; phylum Chordata; class Aves; order Bucerotiformes; family Upupidae; genus Upupa; species Upupa epops. Next base: position 495 of record VZRI01014580.1, read on the forward strand.
AAGCCTGGAAGGGGAGAATTAGCTTTGAGCTTGTCATAATGCCTAATATCTAATAGTTTAATTGACAACTTGGGCTGATTATCTCTTCAACAGCAGATGATGCCAATAGTAGGTGAATTCATAAGCTATGTATACCTTCCCTTGCTTCTTTCTGCAATTTCAGATAGGAAAAATATGTTTTCATCTCTACTGTAAACATGAATGCAGAAAGAAGCTGCATCCGGTTGCATTTTTCTAACATGAACTCACTTACCCAAAACCCTACTTCCTTCTGTATTCGGAAAGATCAATTTCTGCTGTGTTTGAAGTGACAGAGTAACTCTTTCGAGGAGGCCAGTACAGTGCTTTGCTGGCAGGAACATGTGCAGGTGCTTTGCTGAACCAGGGTCAGTTTTTCAGACCGCTAACAAAACTTTGAGTCCAACTGGTGCACAGAATCTCTGTCCTGTGTGGCAGAGTATTTTGAAGTGTTGGGTTAGAGCATTTTCAAATCACAGTATTCCCTTTCCCCTTCCTGGACTGATGCTTTGAATCATTTAAAAACATGGAAACTGTTTTTCCTGGTGCTCTTAGGTACTGAAACTTGCCCTGGCATTGGCCTAAAGAAAGAAGATGAAGAGCTGAGCAGCAATTTTGTGGGCACAGACAAAACCGTGCGGAGGGCAGAGGCAGCAAGCCTGAGGGTAGCTGCCGGGAAGGGCTACGAGGAGGAGGAGCAGCTCTGCAGTGCTGAATCAACACTGGAGTCACTCATCCAGCCCTCAGGGACTGTGGGCAGGCCATCGTCTGGGGATGCCAGTAAAGATGATGGTTTGCCACTGAGAGGAGAGCTTTCTGAGGATGTGGGGAAAACAGAAGGCACGTTTGGGGAGCCTGGAGCCAAACTGCCTGTTGAACCAATGGTGGATGCTGCGGGTGTAATAGATGCTGCTTATGTGCCTTCTGGGGTGGCTGCTGCTGCTGAAGATGTGCCAGCTGTTAGAAATCTGCTCACATCAAAGCATGCTTCTAGCTCCTCAGAAATTCCTAGTGGCCAGCTTGGAAATAGAAAACAACAGCAACAGAAACAGCCTGATGATGACGAAAAATCTTCACAGAACAGAACTGCAGCAAATCCTTTCTCTGGGTGTGAAAAAGTGTCTGTGAATGAGAGTACTGCCCAGTCACAAGTGTGCAATGAAACACAGACAACAGCAGGACAAGAGGAGGAGAAGGTAAATAATGAAGAAAAAGAAGATTTATTCCTCAGATTTTTAAATGGTAACATAACAGATGCTGAGGAAGCTTTTGCAAACTTAGCAAACCAAGAGGACTGCGACATCATTGCAGATATTTCAGCTGAACAAGCATCTTATAGCTCACTGGAAACTTTATCACTAGATGACAGCTTTTCTTCTCTTGATGAACTTGCAAGAAGGATAGAGGTTGCTGAGGTAAATACTGTGAGTCCTGTAAAATCTTCCATCTTTGTCTCAGTTCAAGTAGTTTGGATATTGCCCACTTCAAAATGTGTTAAATATATCTTCATATATCACTCGTTTTAATCTGAAAATATATATTTTTTATTTTTAATTCAGAAAAAAGTTTCTTTTTGCCTGTTTACCTCATTCTTGATCAGCAGCGCTTGTGTGAGTATGGATATCTTTTGTTTTATCCTGACAGAGACTGTTAGGAGATGGCCTGACTGTCCTGTTAAATTTATAGTTTCACATCAGAGATCTGCATAATGCCTGTGATGTAACGTGTGGCTCTTTTCTAATCGTAGAATAAAATGTGCTTTTCTGCACCTGTTCTGTATATGAGAACTGCATATGTAACAAAATGTATGAGTCTTTGGGCTTCTAATTTTGCCAGCCAAATTTAGGAAGTTTTACCAGTGTACCAAAGCTAAGACCTGTTAAGCCTGAACGCACCTTTCTAAAGCACTACTGATAGGCCACAAGAGGCTAAGTGCTTCATAAGCTAAATTGCTCTTCTGAAAATATAGATTGACTGCTTTGGGACTTTTTTTGAGAGTGTGTGATGACATCTGTGCTTTATTTGTCTTCTGGTTTTGGTGCATTTGCAACCTTGGGATCTTAAAAGCTTTTCCTTTAAATGAAAAAATGAGATTGTTGTGAAATTATGTGATTCCAGAAGCTGGAGGGGGAAGACTTGTTAAAAGGTTTCTTCTTAGTTCATCTCTAGTTTTAATGCATTTAACAGTGCAGCATTCTTTGGCCACACAGCAAAGGTCCTTCTCTAATGGGAGATTGGGAGCTAAAGCACAGTGACCAAGAACTCACAGAGTCAGGCAGAGAACTAAATACTGGGGATCCATACTGATGGTATTACAAGTTTGGCAAAACCTCCAGAGCTGTAAATGGAGCACTTTGGTTTTTCTCCCCACCAAAAGAGATTCTTATCTCCTTTCCACTAGTGTTCATTCTAGTCTGTCCCCAAAGCTCCTTTCCTTTCTGTGGGAATCAGGATGCATGTCATGTATCAGCACTGTGGGATGTTCACAGAGCTGTACACATGCTTGGCATGCATATGTGTAAACCCATATATGTGTTCAAATGTGAAGTCAAACTTTTGCACTAAACCCCTTGGCTTGCAGTCACCCAGAGGATGCTCATGATCAATAGCATTTTGTGCTAAGCCTATACATGCACAGTGGAAGAGGAATTTAAATCTCATCTCTCAGGGCACCCTCTGAAAGTTCTTCATTTGAAGCCATGAGAGAGAGCTGGGTCACACAGAAGAATCCCACATTAATACTATAGCAACGATTTTTAAATTTCTGTGTTGGTGCAATTTGCATTTTAGAGAATGGGATAGGAAGCACCATTCTGATGCTCCCTGAATCTGGTTGGTTGTCCCAATGACAAGTGATGCTGCTTTACATGGAATCTAGTTTAATTTCTAGTTTCCTGTCCTGATGCTAGGACTGCCAGTACTCTGATGGCCACCTGAGTTCATGGGGAGGAAAAAGTACCTTGAGTCTTCCCAGAGTACTTTTTCTGGCCATGATCTTGGCTGGCAGTGGTGGGTGTCTTTTTGAGTCATTCTTAGGAAGAGGCTTGAGGTGTGTGTGAGGTAGGGGGCTTAAATCAAAGAGAAGGATTAACATCAATACATGTTAAGATTTGTAATACATCATGAAATCTCTGTGAGAAATCAAATTGCACACCAGCAGTCAAACTGTAACCTCAATAATACGTTGCATTTTGTTATACCAAATAAAAGTTTAGAACATAAGGTTTTTATCCAAGTGGCAGTTAGGGGAATCATTAAACCTTAATATTTTTATTTATTTGAAAATTATTATTGACATTTATTTCAGAAAACAAAAATAGCAAGGCTTAATACTGCAACTTAAGTGTAGTAGCTCTTGCTTGGCACTGGTTGCAGACCAAAACTTGTAAAAAGTATTGTAGAGCCTTGGTCCTGCAGTTTTATGTTTGCAAGGATTCTGGTTCCATATAAAATATTTACAAGGTATCTGAGCTGTTTATTGCTGTATAAGGGAGCCCTATGTGTGTCAAGGTTAGACAAATAGTCTGGTGCTGTGGCAGCACTATTGAATCTGCTAAGTTAGTTCCTTTCCGAAGTCCATGTAGTCAGGTATCCAGTGTGTTTTACTAGTGAAGGGGTTTGTCTGCTGCTTACAGATGAATGCAGGACAGTTCTGCCATGTCACAGGCTTATGAATTACTGCTTTGAAAAACTCTGGTGCTGCTAGAAATAATATGTCAGGCCTTTGCCAAGTAGCTGAATAAGGAGTACAGTCTGCAGGGGATCTCACAAACCAGACCCCTCCTGTAGTCATTCTCTGCGTTCAGACCAAAATACTGCAAACAGTGAACTTTTCTTACAGATCCCCATTGGCTGCACCTCCAGTTTTGGGGGCTTATCACTCTGTGTGCAATGAGTGATGCCAGTTCAATCTGTTTTCTCTTAAGAACTTGAAATACAGAACCTTATTTTCTTAGTTTTCTCTAATATATTCTTATACATCATACATATCATATTTGGTGAAATTATGCATAATGTAATACTTTTTTTTAGTATTTTATTAGAAAATGCTGTTTTAAATGGAGAACAGACAGGTAATTTAATTACAGCTTGTTTTACAGCCTGGATAGTGAACCTTATCCAGTGAATTTTAAAACCTTTCCGTAAAGCAGAATCACTTTGTAGTATTAGTGGCAAAAAAGAAGAACACTGAAATATTTACACATGTTCTATTAACCAACAGCCATTGCTTCTGTCCTTTTTGACTGTTAGTCAAAGTGCTACCACACATCCCTATGCCATTTTCAACCATAATAGATGTATTTCAAAGAAATTGGTGTTCTGTCAGTTAGTTCCATACACATTTGTAAGTCAATCCCAGAACAAGGCTATGTGGGCTGACAGGGAAAGTAAGTGAACCTCATCGTAACACTGCTTTCCTCTACAAGCCTTGTACATAACTGTAATCACTGAAAAATGTGTTTCCACATAATCCTGTCAAAGATAGCCCTGTGGCTTTAAGCCTGGAGAAGACAGCACTGGTGAGAGAGTTAATCAAACACTATGAAAGGCCAGCAGACAGAACAAAGTGTCTCGGTTTGAAGTGGACCACTACATACCTTGGTACAGACTGCTACAAATGTTCCATCATTCCCAGGTGATGATCCTGCCAGGCACAGCCTGAGCCACTGATGACAGCCCCCCCACTGTGTGGGTAGTGCATGAGGAGCCTTTGATCCTCTTTATGAAACCAAGGCTATATAGAAGCTTAAAATAATCTATTCTTTTAAAGGACATAGTTGCATCTCTGCCCTCCCAAATGAACAAATTAAATTAATGCACTACCACATGATCTCCTGTCCTCATCACAAGAAGGATAAATGATCACAGCAGTTCTGCAAGTCTGCCAACTTTACCAGCAGAGGCTGCGCTTGTCTGTTGTGATGAGACACATGTGAGCTATTATTGCAGGATCATTTGTGCTAAACAATCATCTTCCATGTGTTGGTTGAAACAATTTCTTTCCACCTCCTTGGCATTTTCATTATCTGTAAGGACATTGTTGCCTTATTTCATTAAATATAAATCCAAACTCTTAAGCAGATAGTCAAAAGGGAAAGTGAATATAAAAAGGGCCAGCATGGCAGAGATCAGCTTTATGCCCTCAGTTGTGATTTTGGTAAAAAAATCATCGGACTCTAGCCATATACCCGCAGAGACCAACTGTGTGAGCTGTTCAGGGCAGCAAGTTGGGGGCTTTAAAATACATTGTCTAGAGACCTGCAAGTGTAACAGCCACATGGACCAGTTAAAAGGTTTCAGCCACCATAGCGCTTTGCCTATTGGATTGTGCTTTGTCTTCTGTGCACCATCTCTTCAGCTACAGCAAGCATTAAGGCATTGTATGACCTGTAGGGGGGTAAGCTGAGAAATCACTTGTTTTCTGTTCTTCTACACCTCTTACAACTGTAACACAGATGATTTTTTTATGCATGGCCTTGCAAACTTCATTAGATCAAGAGTTAAGCAGCATAGTCATATCTGGAAAGTTGATTTTTTTCCACTTCGAGTTTTTTGTTACAATTATGGGCATCTGAGTCCATGTCCTACATGAGTGAGTTGCAAACTAGGTTGGAAATGCATTATGTTTTCTTATCGGTAGCACAAAATTTGGAGATTACTTTTCAGTGTAACAAATGTTACCATTGATCTACAGAATGAGTTTTAAAAAATGCTGCTCAGATTTATGAAGAGATGACTAAGACTTTCCGGTGAAGATGATCTCAAGATAAAAAGGGCAGGTCTAAATACACTTCTTGTTGGAATTTCTGTTTAACACACTGGGGATTACTTGCTTAGGAAAGCTTTTTTCTCCTGATACTTCCCTTCCTTCCTATAGTAGCTAGGAAATTAAAGACTACTTATGCTGTAACATCCTGCTCTGGCTTAGCATGTACCCTTGCAGATAAGCCAAGTGCTGTAGCAAATACAGTTCATCAGCTGTATTGCTGTTTAGGTGACCAGCCTGTAGGGGAGGATTTTTGAATTGCTGCTCTTCAGAATAAGCTCTAAGAGCTCATTACATTGAGGAGTTGGAATCTATCCAGAGCACTGAAACTTTTTTTTTACCTCTGGTTCTTCAGTTTGGTTTTGTGTCCTCACTGTAGCTTGTTGTTCACTCTGACAAACCAATTTTAATGCTGAAAAATTAATCTCACATTAACTATTTGAGAGTGTCCGTGGGATTATATCTTTGAAGAGGCAGTAGGAGTGTGTCATTGACTTCTTAGTGCCCTCTGCTGATGGTGGTTTTGACATAGACTCTGCTCACCACTGCCCCAACACATCTGATTTAATAACATGCACTACAGAGCAGCTGTTGCAGTGCATACAAAGTGTGATCCAAACAAGCAATGTGTGTTTTGACTTCCAGCAGAGAGCAGAATGGTACTGTAGCTGTCCTGCATGGTAAGGAACTGACTTACTCAAGGCAGAAGTTTCACACATGCGGCAATGTTGAAGAAAAGTAGCATGGAAACAATTTTTTAATTGTTTTGCTTGTTTCCTTCTTAAAAATCATTGTTAAATGGATCTCCAGATGGATTTCTCACATCTCTTGTTCTGATAGATTGCCCCAGCAGAAGGTTTGGTATCTATACTAAAGAAGAGAGATGACAGGGAAGGAAAAGCAGCTGCTCAACTCCAGCAAAGGCAAACAAAGAGAAGAGTACGATTCCAAGAAATGGAAGACACTTTGGATCAAGGTAATTTACAGCTGTTACCTCATGGGTTGCACTTTTGGGGTGCAAAAGATGTTGACATTTCTGTTCACAGCAGCAAAGTAAGCACTCATTGTAGACTCTGCCTTAGCTTTTAAAAGTTGATCAAACAAGGCTATTGAGTGAAGATTATTGTAGACTGCGTTTGGGTAGCAAGGCTACAGTAAGAGCAGTTCTGATTTCCAGCTTGGTTGAGACTGAAGCCACGGGTGTTTTCCTTGTGCCTTGTGAGTTACATCTAACAAATATCTTTCAGTAGTGTTCAGTGTGGTTGTTGAAGGATTCCTACCTAAATTTAATCCGTGTAGTTAAAGAGGGATACAAAGCAAACAAGTCTCTTGTGCTTTGCCCACAGGTAGCTTTCCAGCCCTTTCTAGTAGACAAGGGGTTTGGAGGGCATCAGGATTTATAATTAAATGTCCACATATGTTTGCTGGCTGCCATTAAATGTTCCTTGATATCTTATTGATGAGCTAAATAGCCTCATAAGAAATATAGTACACCATTTTCTTATGCTTTTCTTGGAGCTTAAGGTAGCTACTATTCCAATGAAAGAGATGTTAAGAAAACTACTTTTGGTTACTGATAGAACTTTCTATATTTACTGCATGTGTCAGGCACTAAATGGTATTAATGGAGGTCTTTAGGGCATGAAAGTCTACTAAGTGTGTCTCATACACTGAAAAGAAAATCCATTCACTGCACAAGAAGGAGTTTATCCCATCTGTATCTTGAAATTATTTGTAAACAATTTGTGGTTTAAATAATTTTTCAGCTAGAGTTTCTTTTATGATTTTTTCCCAGGGACTTAATGATTTAAAAGGGAAGTTGTTTATTATTATTTGTTGTCTGATTTCAAACACACCCAAAAAAGGTGCTTGAATGATCCTTCCTTTTTTCATTTCCCCTGTTTCTTCTCCCTGATATAGAGTGAAGGGAGTTCAGAAATTTTCTTAAAGCCTCTTGAATCTGACAGAAGCAGCACGTGGTGTCCATGCATACAGGTTACCAGACAGGTGAGGTTGTGAGGTTTCATTAATGCTTTTGCAACCTCTCTGTTGCTCTTACTCTGGAATAAACAGTCAAGTAAAAATTTACCACAGAGTAACTGAGCTATAAAAAACCATTCAAAATAGCCTACCCTGAAGGTTTTGTCTGTACCCTTGCAGCCAGTCAAAATGAGAGATAGCACAAACAGTGGTAAAGCAGCCGATGTTTGTACACATGAAGTGAGAACCTTTCCATGTGTTTTGGTTCCAGGGCTTTTGTGTCATTTCACCTATTTCCATGAAGGAACCCTCTTATTTAAGTGTATCTTGTTTCATTGTGGGATGACTGGCAGGTGATACTGCAGGTGATACCAAAAAGGCCAGGAACAGAGGTAGCGGAAATGGAACTATGAAATTATTTACATTTGTGGAAAGACTGGGTAGAGAAGTACATAATTCATGGTGTGTGCTATGGTCACTTGGACCTGGTGAGCATTTACATATTCATTGTGTTCATCTCTTGGCCCATTCATGATAAATGTTCACATTGCTTTGTCTATCACCCTTTTTCACTATTTCTGCTCTTGCATTTACAGATGAAGTAGCTGGTGGCTCCTGCATTTTGCTGATCCTGCTGTGCATAGCAACTGTTTTCCTTAGCATTGGAGGAACTGCATTGTACTGCACATTTGGTGACATGGAATCCCCGGTGTGCACTGATTTTGCAACCAATATGGATTTCTATTATACCCAGATATTGCAGCGGATAGAAGAACTTAAACACAGGGTAGCCTTTTCGTAGCTGAAATGAGCAGAGACAGCACATTGAGAGCTCACCAGAGGCTACTGGAAAGGGCAGAAAATAAGGTTATTTTAAGTTCCCTAAACTTGCCACCTGCCAGTGATGTGTTTGAGGATGTACTTAACACTTTTATTTAGAAGTCAACAACAGTCTAGTTTAGCAGTCGGGTGGCAAGTTTCACATCTTAAACTGTAGCAGTGTAGTGTGGGAGAGAAAAAGTTGTTTTCCACCCTCTTGAGAGTAGGCAGGTAGCTTTTTTATAACTTCAGCAAGTGAAGAAGAAAGAAGAAAATTGTCTTCTCTGTGGTCTCCCACTGCCACACATTGTGTAAGCAATCTCTGGAAGCTCAGTAAAGACATTTTAATTTACAGCTGTTTGTGCAAAGGTGTTGCCTCCAGCTATCATGCAATAAGTTTGTGTGTTTTATGGAAACATTATTTTTCTTATGAGTCTTAATGGTTTTCTCCCATTTTAGTTCTCTTGGTGACCCTTGTCATTATTTGGGTGGAGTGAGATGAATGCAGTGGCATTCATGTAGTCCTTATGGTGATTAACAGCCTGACCCTGTATCTTACAGCATACAGTCCATATAATGAGTGGGATAAATCTGCTGGCAGATTTCACTAAATGTCCTGGAACTTTACTCCCAGTATGATGTGGGCTGTTCTAGAAAGTGCAAGTTGCAAAAGAAATCACTGGTCTCACTAAACACAGAAACAAAAGGAAGGTGTTCAGTGAATTGTGTTTCAGAGCACCTGGTAGCAGGTGTGGGGCTGACTGGTATTTCTGTCCAGCAGTAATTTCTGACTTGCATTAATCACTTTGTGCCTCAGTTTCTCCTCTGTCAGTGGGGAATAATGATCCTTGTCTTTGCTTGTGAGTATTTTCTGCAGTTAGGGCTCATGCCTGGCTCATCCAAGCTGAGTGTGCAGGATTACTGAACTCTGTGGCTGCAGCCTCTCTCAGTGAGTGAATGTTTGTGCAGAGTGACACTGATCCACCAGAACAGACACAGGGGCTTGCTGCTGATCCACAGCAGGTCAGTAGTCTAGAGCACTTGCGCCAGCAGATACAGCATATTTACATCTTCTGTTGGCCCTGCAGTTCTGAGATCGCTATTGTAAAATCTGTTCTTTTTCTATCAGCTCTACAAACAAATATAAATCACATCAAAGAGTCACTTTAATTGGGTATTTGTATCACTCGGTGCTCAGCCCTCCCTTTGTGGTGTGCGAGACAAGCACTGGCACAATTGTGATGGTGAAAATTAGATACACAGGCTCTAAGACATGCTCTGGTCAGAACGTGACAGCTGTCCTTGCACAAAGCATCAGAGCCCAGCTCTGCTGAGGGTTTCAGTGTGAAACAGTTCCTTTACACCTCCAGAAACAGCATTTTGAGGTATCCAGCTCACTCTACTCTATGATGTCCTGCTCACTGATGTTTTATGGTTCAGTGTGTTCATGTTTAGGTAATTATTTTGTAAGATAACTACAAAATCAAATCACCAAAATAGTGTTCAGGACTAAAACATTGAATGATCTTGCTTCCTGGCATCTGCAAGCAAATTGTCCCTCTAGTGAGCTTATTGTTCCTAATGCACTGTTACATGTCATGGGTTTTTAAAGCAAAAGTCAAAATCACACTATTTTCTGAATGAATTGCATGTATGATTTTTTTGTTCTCAATGCAGAGGCTTATTTTATTTATACATTAAGAAACCTCATATGCAGCTTTATATTAATGTAGCAAATTGAAAACCCCAAAATTAATGAAAATTTTAGCTTTCAGATTGAAATTGGAGAACAGTAGTTTGGTGTCATTTTCTCTGTTGACCTCTGTATCATAATGCTGGTCTAATCTAAAGGAGAATGGGAAAGACATCTCTTGTATTTTAAAGTATTACTGGCTGGTTCAGTTTATTGTTTTAAGTCTGGATTTGCTTATTTATTTCATTTTTATTTTAAAGATCGCTCACTTTTTTTGGTAGTTTGCCCACAGAGTTAAAAGCATGCATTCAATTAAATAGCTGTTGTGACTATGTAGTTAGAATTGTTTGGAGTTTTTGTAGCTTTGCGTTAAGAGTTTCAGGATATTATGTTTATTCCTAAAGAGAAAACTGTTGATTTCAGTTTAAAAGAAAAAATATCTTTTTACATTTTAATGCACTTCATCACCAAAAAAGCTCAAGAGGTGTATATATATGTATCTATTTATTCAAAAGTATATCAGATATGGACATCAAAGATTCTCTACTTCTAAGTTCATTTAATTAAAACTATTTTAAATTATTATTTTATTTAAAACTGTAAAGCTATTTAAGGTTAAGCAATTTTAAATAAGCAGTTCAGCTTAACATCAGAACTTGCAAGTCCAGGTGTCTCACTTTGTGCTGTAATCCCAGTGCAAAGGCTCACTCATAATCAGAATCACCTGCAAAATGATGAAGAAGAGCAGCCAGGTGTTCTGTGTAACTCAGCTACTTACTAGCTTACTCAGCTACTTACTAACCTGGAACATCTCGGCACCCTTCCCAACCTGTGCCAAGGTACTGCATCGCACAGAGTCTCTCAGGATTTGAGGGAGCAGAAGGGACATATTTGCACAGGCTGCTCCTGGTCTGACTTGTTCATTCCTCAGCTGCAATCAAGGAGTGGAATCTGGACCTGATTTCTGTTGGAATTCCTTTACTGAAAGCTGATGGTATTGATTCTTGCTTCGTGGGACAGTTCTGTGAGCGCAGAGGGTTTGTATGGCTTGTAGTAGGTATTAACATATCGAGGTTTGCATTGAACTCCAAAACGTGTGTGGGTAGCCTGGTGCTGGTGATCCTGTGTGCTCTGTGCTCTTTAAATTGCTAGTGACATCACTTCTGCCCCCATGACCTGAGGGGTAAGGATCACACAGACAGGTAATACCACGCTAAGACAAATAGTTCATTTGAACAGTTACTCGTGTTTTCTGAGTATTTTGAGGTAAAGTGATAGTGAACAGCTAAGATTTATGTAAGGAGACAAAAAACAGAGGGAAAAGGTGTTTTTTATCCTTCCATCTTTTGTGCATTTTAAAGCCCTTTGTTTGTAAGGTTCAGCTTACTCTGTTTCCTTCCCTGCCACTGTGTTTATGGCTTTTGTCCTTGGCAGTAGGAGAAACCCTCATCTTCCAGTTTATTCTTGGAGCATAGCTATTTTGAAGAGATTCTGACAATAGAGTAAAAAAACCAAGATTTTAGATGTTAATTTAGCATATGCTGCCAAAAAGGGCTTCTGATGACAGAATTAACACCCTCACCCCTGTAGTATGGACCACACCCAGAGCAGCCCCGTGCCCCTCTGTGGTCTCAAACCAGTGTCAGTAGAGAAGCAGAAATTCCACAGCCTGGATTTGCCAGCAGAAGTTTGTCATCTATGTCTTAAAATATTTCTGGTACTTGGGAAATGCATAGCCCTGGTGGCAAGCAGTAGGGATTAGCCTAACAGGAAGGGAAAGTCTTGGAGTGTTCAAGAATAAAGGGCAGGCTTGAATTATCAAACAAGCAGAGTTTGATTGGAAGTCCAGATTCCTATGCAACTGAATAACGTTCCACTCAATAACCTAAAGGGGTGTTACCCTCCTAAGGAAATGTTGCCTACCTTGGACTGGAATGTAAAGCCAAGACCACCTGAAAAGACTAATCACTGTTTGTCACAAATTTAACTTACTCTTCCTTTAGCAAAAGGAGAAAATAATTGTGTTTGAAACTGTCACCCAAGCTTGTAATTGAAATACTGTAGCAAAAAGAAATAATAAAAACTGTCCCAAAGAAATTGTCTGAACCTTTTCTGGGTACTGTGATTTCTAAAGGTATGAAAAGACTAAGAAAATTTTCTGTGAAATTCAAATAAATAAGCAGTACCTGCAATAATAATTTCGTGGTGAAACCCAGACCTAGGTGGAAAATGTGGTTAAAATGCATAAGGTCTGGGGTTTGGTGTGATGTTGCCCTCCTGGGTGGGTTGTTTCATGTGAAACAGCTGCTGTTTGAAGGATTCCATGCTGACTTCCCTGTACCTTAACAATTCAGAATTTTCCTCTCGATACCCAGGGAAGGCTGACATGTGTAACTGTGAACTCCATTTTTTAAAAAATCAGGTTTTTAAACATTGCTTCTGTGGGGCTTCTTAATCTCTTGTGATTTGTAGTACTTTGAATTATATATCAAGGTGGTTCTTTGTCATGGTATAAGCATAAGGCTTAGTGCTCTCAGTGATATCCAAAAATTGCGGTCATCTCTTACAGAAAATGACGACAGGGAGAAGATGTCTGATGTATTGTGGAGTAGCTCTGTGGCAGTTACAGAATTGGTATCTGTTCATCTTAGCCAAAGGTCTGATGCTGCACTTGGGTTTGTCCTGAGCTGCTTGTTTTTAATGGCAAACAGGCTAAAATGGAGTCACCCAAAAGACATGTCTAATACTAGACCAAAGTCCTTCATCAATCTAAAATTGCTGAGCTGCCCTTTCTTGAGATAAGTTTGAATCCAGCTTTGTACAACAATAGACCAGTCAGTTCTCTCCTTTTGCTTTGTGCCCAGAAACTGCCTGGTGAAGTGTTACCTTTTAGCCAAGACGAGCCCCTGGTTTGGGACCAGTTTGTTAGGCTATTGGGGAAGTTTCCAGTAATGCTTCTGACAAATGACAGCTAATGACTGTGTCCTGTCTCATTGCTTGGCACTGACTATGAATTTAAGTCCCACTTGTGCTTTCACAGACAGATTACTTTAAAGACAGTACCAAAAACAATTTTCAGAGTGAGGGCTGTAGGCTTTATTGAGAAAGTCCCCTGTGCCAATTACTGCAATGTGAAAACTCCCCTGGTTTTTCAGTTTTGCCAAACCATGACCTCCTTCCGCAGCTGCTGTTTGCACTAGAAGTTGAGTGACATGGGGATATTGTTACTTACGCACAAACCTCTACCTAAAAATGTAGGTTTTCACTTTAATTGAGGAACCACTCACCAGTTGTCTTTGACATCTCTTTAGTAGAGATATTGTATTAAGCTGATTCTTCTGCCACTTCTCCAGGACCTGAAACTGATGCTTTTTGCCTGACAACATGAGTCTCGCCACTTGTACGCTTGTATGTGGTGCTGAGGGAACCTCATGCTTGTACAGCTGGTTAATACTTCTAGATTTTCTGCCCTGATTTCAGTGAAATCAGTTAATAGAGTCTGAGGCTACAAGAGCAGCCTCACAAGATTTACTTTCACACTGCTTTTCCTGAGCTGAATGTGGTGCAGCATAGAAAACATTTGCAGGAAAAAGAGGGAAAAGTTTGAATCATGAAGGATCCATCCAGATCACCTCAGCAAGACATGTTGATACGTACCATCTTAAAAACTAGCAATGTTGCTCCAAAAAGAAAAGACCACCATAATTTATAGACAAATGTGTATTTGAAGAATACAATAAAAGAATTGTGTACTGAGGTTTCTCAATGACTAAAGATCTTTTTGTATAAGCTAGTAAATGAAACTAGGGGAAACCACTTCTCAAGGTTGTACAAAGGTAAAGAATTAGTATATTAGGGGGAAAAAAGGGCTGCAGAAAGACTGTAGTAAAGACTTTTGATAAAAAAATAATAAAATATTATTGGCAAAGGATGAAAAATACTTCTGATAATGGTACCTATTAATGATTGGTTGGGTTTTATTCCAGTCAGATTTTATAGAAACAAAAAAAGCCCTGTACAATCATTCATTCACATCAGGGAGAGGCACTAATGGTTAAAACACTGCTGGATTCTTTGTATGACTCCTTAGGAGAAATTTAAGTGGTTTGTGCAAGGTCATGTAGCAGGAAGAAGCACATAAGAACCAGAGCTTATAAATTCTATAGTCTGATCTTTGTCTGATCCCAGTTCACACAAAGCCAACACAGATTAGCGAAGATAAATGAAGAGCATAGTGTTGTTCACATTACCCTTGTCTTCACACAGCTTTGAAGAGTTTCTTTAAAGATATTTTTACACTCTCATAAATTTTGTGGTGATCTTAAGGAACAAAATTGATTCAAGAGATGAATTTCATTTCTGTTTTGCAGCACTAAGTCCAAAGGTCATTTTAACATATTTTTAGTAATTGGTGTCATCGTCTCCATTGTTGGCTGGTTGCTTTTCAAGTATTTCAAGCACTCACTTCAAGAAAGATATTCATAGATTATTAGAATGGTTCAAGTTGGAAGGGACCTTGAAGATCATCTAGTTCCAACACCCCTGCCATAAGCAGGGACACCCCCCACTAGACTGGATTGCTCAAGGCCCCAGCCAGTCTGGCCTTGAACGCTGGGCAACCTGTTCCAGTGTCAGCATCTCCATTATGAAGAACTTCCTTCTGGCTTCCAGTCTAAACCTCCCCTCTTCCAGCTTGAAACCATTACTCCTGGTCCTACCACTCCAAGCCCTTGGAAACAGCCCCTTCCCAGCTTTCCTGTAGCTCTCTTCAAGTACTGAAAGGCTACTACAAGATCTCCCCGGAGTCTCCACCAGGCTTAACATTCCCAACTCTCTCAGCCTGTCCCCATACGAGAAGTGCTCCAGCCCTCCAATCAACCTTGTGGCCCTCCTCTGGGCACCTTCCAAGGGTTCACTGTCTTTCCTGTGTGGGGGGTCCAGAACTGGATGCAGGACTCCATATGGGTTTCATAAGAGCAGAATAGAGGGGTAGGGTCACCTCCCTCAACCTTCTGGTCATGCTTCTCTTGATGCAGCCCAGGATGTGGTTGGCTCTCTGGGCTGCAAGTGAACATTGCCAGCTCATGTTGAGTTTTTTGTCAACCAGCACCCCTGAGACCTTCTACTCACGGCTGCTCTCAATCTGTTCCCCACCCAGCCTGCATTTGTGCATTGGATTACCTCAAGGTGCAGGACCTTGCACTTGGTCTTTTTGAATATCATGAGGTTGGCACTGGCCCAGCTCTCCAGACTGCCTATGTCCCTCTGAATGGCCTCCCTACTCTAGCATGTCCCCCACACCACAGCTCGGAGTCATCGGCAAACTTGCTGAGGGGGTCGCTCTGTGCCACTGTCCATATCACAGACTCAGATGTTAAACGGCACAGGTCCCTTGAGGGACACCACTCGTCACTGATCTCCATTTGGATTTCTGAGTGTGACCATCCAGCCAATTCGTTATCCAGCAAGTGCTCCATTCATCAAACCCATGTTTTTCCAGTTTGGTGACCAGGATGTCACAAGGGACAGTGTCAAATGCTTTACAAAAGTCCAGGTAGATGACATAGGTTGCTCTGCCCTTGTCCGCTTGTGCTGTAACACTATCATAAAAGACCATTCAATTAGGCATGATTTGTGTTTGATGAAGTCCTGTTGGTTACCAATCATCTCTTCATTTTCCAGATGCCTCAGCAGGGCCTTTAGGAGGATCTGCTCCATGGTCTTGCTGGGCACAGAGGTGAGGCTAACTAGCCTGTATTTCCCAGGGTCTTCTTTTTTTCC
>VZRI01014589.1:0-19780 GCA_013397515.1 Upupa epops
CTGTGATACTGTGATACTTATGGAACCTGTTGCATGGGATGGAGAGAGGTGGGTAAAGCTAGCACAGCTGGCTGCTGCTGTGAATGCTAGGATGAATAATAGAATCACAGAATGTATTGAGGTGAAAGGAACCTCCAGAGCTCATCTAATCCAACTTCACTACAACAAGCAGGGACATACTTAACTAGAACAGATTGCTCAGAGCTCCATCAAGCCTGACCTTGAATGTCTCCAGGGATGGGGCCTCCACCGCCTCTCTAGGCAACCTGTTTCAAGGATCCACAACCCTCAGATTCAAGAACCTTTTCCTTATGTCCAGCATAAATCAACACTTTTCTAACTTAAAATCATGACCCTTCTTCCTATTGTTCCCTGCCCTCGTGAACAGTTGGGAAGTCACCTTGTAGGTCGTTTTCAGAAACTGAAAGGTCTCCTGTCAGGTCCCCCTGTAGCCTTAAGTCTGAACAACCCCAACTCTCTCAGCCTGTCCTCATAGGAGTGGTGCTTCAGCCCTCTGATAATATTTGTGGCCTTCTCTGAACTGACTCTAACATGTCCTCATCCTTCTTGTGCTGGAGGCTCCAGAACTGGATGCAGGACTCCAGGTGAGGTCTCACCAGGGCAGACACTTGTCCTGACTGAACATGCACGTGTCTGGGAGCTTTAAGGGATGCATTGTCTGGGAATAGCCTGTATTACATTGCAGCATGTGGATCAAGAGCCTCAATGATGAGGGAGTATCTGCAGCACAGCACTTCAGAGTAAGTTTGCAAGATGTTTTTTCCTGTTGCCAAGGGAACCGCGCTCCTCCCTGGTGTTAGGCTTTCTAAGGTTGCCAGACTTGTACCCATGTCCTGTGGCTCATTATCTGTTAAGGCCTCTCAAGTGATGGGCAATTTTCCAGTGATGACAACAATTTTATACTGATGTATGTAGTAGGCAGAAATTCAGCACCCTACTCTACCATCATGGCTTTACCCTTGAAGCAATTAATTCTGGAAGTTTTTTATATAGTGTTACATACATTCTTTATGTATAGTCTTGTGCACATTTTGTTTTCTGCTGTTAGAGCTTGTTGTTGCCACTGAGATGATTTGTTTGTCCAGCAGGCAAATTAGAAGAAAACTCTTACATTCCTATTTTTACCCTCTATAGATTTGCTTTTCATGGTAATGAAAAGGGAAATTAGCATCTTTTGTGTCCTGTGGGACCCTGAGTGTCTGTCCAGGAAGTAAAGACTTGGGGAATGATGAGGCATCTGAGAGTAATACAGTTGTGTGCTGATATGAAGCTGGAAGCTTTAACATGGAAAAGAATAGGAAGTGTTCCTTATGGGTTCCAGCAACAAAATCAGGAGGTGGGACTGTTTGTAAGGTTGGAAAAGGCCAGCAGAAGACTTTCTTGGCAGAAGTTTGAATTGAAGGACTGGCAGTTACATCTGCACAGCCCCGTGGAAGCACCTCTGTAAGTAATAGTCCTCTGTAAATAATGATGAAAGCAGGAGGTAAAGGCAGGAATATTGTTGTGAAGTTGCATGTGAGAGCTGAGTTCAGGCTATCTCAGTGGTGGTTTTGTCAAGAAAATGTGCCAATTTTGACAGTGACCTGTCCTAGGGTGTTCTTGGCTAGGTGACTGCTTCTGTTGGCTTCCCTATTGGTTTGGAGGTGGGAGAGGAAGCCAATACCCTGTGTCTCAGAGTACCCTGCTGTTCCTCTGCAGAATTTTGTTTCAGCATGGCTGGAAGCTGACCTTATTTACCCTGCCAATACATGTGCTGCCAATTCCTATGGTTGAGGAACATCAGGAGAAAAATGATTAATTGTACTGTGTCTACTGATTACCCAGCACCTTTGTGATGGCATTTTCTGTCCTATGCTATAAATCATGCCTTAACTGCCAGCCTTACACATGAGACATCTCTCACAGAGGGATGTGCTTTTGCTGAAAAGTGTCAACAGGGCAAGTTGTGATTTTCCTTGGTCTATTGTGTGAAATTGTGGCTTGGACTGACTCCAACTCCTGAACCTTTTGGTGTATGAAACTCCCCTTCTCTACAGCCTTAATGTGTTTCTCATTTTGAGATGAGACCCTTTAGATTGCTCTTAATGATTGCATGATACTCGGCAAGTTGTTTGCTCAGTGCAGTTTGCAGCCCTATAGGAGGGTTGTGCCTGTTTACTGGGAACATATTTTTTCACTTTTTTTCCTTCCTTTCTGTTTGATTTGCAACTGGGTTGCCTTTGACAAGTTTAGTGGCACCTAAGCCCACATTTGTACATTGGTGACACTTATTCACAGGAGCTTATGCATGTTTGGAGGGAACTCTGGTATCGTCTCCCATTACTTTTTTGTTTAAAAGTTACTGACAAAACAAATGTATCTGATCCTGAGAGCTGCGTTGAAAGCTTCCATCTCAAGATTGTCTTTTTGGTTTTTTTAATTCCCTCTGCCTTTCTCATTCCACACTTCCTGAAGCATTTTGATGATCCCTTTGAGGAAAGAGAGACGTTAGCTTCCCTCTGTGGAAGTGCTGGCTGCAGCATGAGACAGCTTGTGATTACAGAAGAGCTGTGGAGATCCTTGCTGCTTACAGGGGAGGAAAGCAAGGAGTGGACCATAGAACTCTCCAACATGACAAGTGTCGTTCGGGGGTTTTGTTTTTTCTTTAGGTTTTTTCCTGTGGTTTGGTTGGGTTTTTTGGTGGTTTTTCCCTCTTTACCTCTTTGTTTTTTCTTGCCCATACTTTGTGTTGCCTCTTCATTTAACAGTGTTTAAAACAGTGCTTGAAAACATCTTCCTGCAGGTGTGGCTTTCCACATGTCCCTAGCATTATCATGGTTCAAATCACAGTAAATTCACTCTGATTTTGCATCTTGAGCCCTCTCAAGATTGACCTCTGAATGGGATTAGCCATTAAAAAAAGATATGGCTTTTGCCATCTTGTTTGCTGCAGAGCAAGTTTTTGTTGGATGGGCTGTTAGCAGAGCGGCTGACTCAGCAGTGGCCTGTTTGCTGATGGCACTGGCAGACGGAGACTTTATCTTGAGTGAGGTGCAATTCCAGGGTTAGGTGTCTGGTTTATATTGTCTTCTAGGAGATGGGTGGATTTCCTCCAGTGCTGCAAGCAAGATGTTGGTCCATCGTGGCCAGGAGTGTCCTACTGGGAACTTGCTAAACAGAAAATGCAGATCACATGAAGATCTTGGGGGCTAAAAGTAGGTGAAGGCAGGAAAAGGGAAAAGCTTCATTTGTGCTTACTCTGTGCTTACATTTCTCAGGCCCACTTCTGTCTGTAGTTGGAGTTGGATGTCCTTGCTCCTTAGAGGAGGCTTTAGACAATCCAGGATATGCTGTTTGCTTCACTTTTAACTGATGCACTTGGTCTTTCCTCAGGTCTGAGAACCATCTGCCATTTCTTCTTCCCATCATTGAGAAAGGAGACGAGCTTGCTGTGCTTCACCTCTTTTCCCCGAACAGGGAGATCCAGGGTATGAGGGCTGTTGGTGACCCACGATATGGGGAAACAGATTTTTGCCTGATGGGAATGGAACTGTCTGTATAGTTTATGGATTTTATGGATGCCATAATGACTCATCCTGTGATGATTCTGAAACTCTTGTGTTGTAGGCAGGGACGAACAACAGCTTCGTCAGTAGGGAAACAATTAACTAGCTGCAGTGCCTCAGGAATTCACTGGGAGAACATTTTCAGGGTTCACACCCATGCTAATAATGGTGCTTGAGAAAGTAGCCTGGGACTACCCCTGATGAACCTCAGTCTCCAAAAGATGTTTTAAGCAAAGATGGGCCAAACTCTTTGATCACTGTCTGCTCTGCTGGTATCTGAAACATTGTTTTCATGGCACAATAGAGTTAATTAAAGAGTTTGTTTAGCTCTGGAGGGGATTTATGTCAGTTGTGACAAGTGTAAGTTGACAAAAGGGCCAAATAAATAAATTGTTAATTACTCCTGCATGAAACTAGCATCATTTTATCAAAGTCAGGGTGGAATGGGAATTGGCCTCAGCATAGTGAACAGAATAAATCAGAGGCTGGTACAAACTGGGATGCCTCAGATATACTCACATGATTCTTTAGGTAAAGGGCCTTGATGTCAGGCAGTGTGCAGGTACCCCTGGAAAAGACTAGATAAAAAAAAAAAAGGCATTAAAGTGGCATAACCAATTCTATTGTATAAAAAATGTCACTAGCAAGGCAGGAGACAACTGTGTGCATGATGGTGGGATATTGCAGCGTCTGGGAATGAATAAATGTTGCATTGAAGAGCTATTTACAAGAGGAGGTGGGTGATGCAAACGAGACTCCAAAGTACCTGTGTGCACCTTGCTGACCTGAGCCAGAATCATGCTACTTTGACTCTGTGCTTGTCCTTGAAACCAAGTGGCATAACAAAAACAAGGGCTACTGCTCCTGGGAGTTCATGTACCCCTGTGTCACAAGCCTTTCCTCCAGGTCCTTAGAAGTTTGATTGATGATCCATGGTGGATGGCGGTGAGATCATGTAGTTTGCTTCCCTGCCAGTGTCATTCCATACCCTGTGATAGGATGCATTTGCCCTGGGGAAAGGTAATACATCAAACCTGCCTTCTTGCTTTGTCCACTCTGCTGATGGATTAATCATGTAACCTGGCTTCCCTGGGCACTGTTGCAGCCTGGTGCAAGAGAAACAACTGATATGCAGCTTGTTTCCCGACCTTCGGTCCCGATTTCTTTGCTAAAGAGATCGGATTTTCTGTTAAATTTGCAGCAGCTGGGGAGGGAGAGTATCTTGACGAATGTGGAAACCTTTCTCCCTTCTTAAAAGAGTGAGTTTGCTCCTCGTTTATGGGGGCAGAGCTGGGCGCAGCGTGTAAAGCAGCAGCTGTACAGCTGAGTGTTATCACTAGGGGTCAGGAAAACTCTGAGGAACGGGAGAGCTCGGAAAGCACAGCCCTGGCAGGAGGGGTACGGGCTATGTGTTCACAACCCCATCTGATCCCAAAACCCAGGAACAACGGTTGACATTGTCAGCTCAGCTCAAGAGTGGCTGTGCTCAGCAAAGCAGCATTTCGGATGGACCTTCGTGACCAAGTCTTTGCTCATGAGAAACACCTCCAGATCCACCGGAGCACCAGTCCTGCTCCTAGGGCTGAGGCGTGGTCACCTATAGACATCTAAGCATCAGGGATGTCTCTCCTGCTAGATTGCTAGAGGTCTTTGGTTACCATTGATGTTTCCAAGTCCTGGAAGTCCCTGGGTACAGTTTCCACCTTCCCAATTGCAGTAAGCTGCTTTGAGGAGCGACAGCTCCTCAAAGTGGGGTGCTGTGGATGGATATTAAGGCAGGTTTAGAGTAGAAGCTTTTGGGCATACAAGCATTTCTGAGCAGAGCTAGAGATAGCAGACTTCAAAGCCAAATGAGTTGAAAACAGTTGTTTGGAGATTAGTGAGCTGTTTAACATGTGTGGTTGATTTCAGAGGAAAGAGTGCCTGTCATGTACAGGAGATGATGGTAGGTGAGGAAGAGGAAAATGTACAAAGGCAGTGGTTTCCTCACAGATACAGGCGGGAAACTTATAATCATGGGACATGGTGAGGCTGCTAGAGGGGCCAGTGGCCAACTGCAGATAACTTTGCTCTACAGTAGAATTCTGAATCTTATTCTCTGGATCTGCCTTTGGGAGATATTTAATTGTAGTAGTATTTTTTTTCTCAGACCAGGGCTGAGAGAGCAGAGGGAGAGATGGTTTGGCTTTTACTTTTGGTGGCAAGCTGTTCCCTGCCAGCTGCCAAGTGTGCTTGTCTTTCAAGGGTTGTCTATGGAAGCCTGCTCAGGCAGAGGGGGCTGTCAGGTTCATCTCCAACCCCTCTCAGAAGGGTGGTAGGTGAGTCGAGTGAAGTGAAAGCACAGGGATGATATCCAGGAAGGAGATGCTGCAGACACATTGGCAAGTTTTGCTGCTTTTTTTGGTGCAGAAACTTATGTGCAGAATTTGTATCAGGTGCCGTAGTGATTGTTTTTCTTTTTTCCTTGGTAGCATTAAAACAATCTATCTTGATGACATTTCTCTTTCTTTTCAGCCTAGTGAGTTTGCACAGCTTCTTACAAACTGAATTCATCTGCTTTGCTTGCTCTTGCCATTAGTGGGAAGGACCACTGGATCATGCTAATTGTTTGAAGCAGGATAAAATTAATGGGGAACTTGTTTGTGCAGCAATCTCACAGAACCAAAGTACCAGCATGCCTCACCCACTGGAGGTAGCAAATTAAACAACAGAAAGTTCTCTTAAAAGTCTGAGGATAAAGAATTCCTGTGGAAGGCATAGTGAGGAGGGCAGAGATGAAATGCTACAAACTGTCAGTGCTTCATAGCCCGGGCTGGGAATGTGCCAATGTGCTACAGCAAAATGGATCTGTGCTTGAATTCCAGCTGCCTCTGCTCCGTCCTGTGACAGCTGTTTCTTGAGGGGACTTTGGGCTCCAAAGGAGAGACCTCTTGCTTTGCCTCAACTCTTGGGCCTCTGCTTGCATCCCTCTGAGGTGCTGTTGAAGGTTGTCTGAGTACTACCCTGAAGTGGTTTTAAAAACTGCTACTTGGTGTAGGAGGTTGCATTTATGATCATGAAAAGGTAAAGTTTTGAAGCTGGGGGGGGATGAAGGAGAGAGGGAGATGACGGTTTCTGACCTGCAGTAAAAAATTACTGGTGCTGTGAACTCCTGGGGGGCATTACTTGGTGGCACCAGCTGCTATGTGTTGTTGTCTCAGAGATAATACTGTGGCAAGGTAGCTTTTCACTGCTGCCTGGTTGAGTTACCATAAAGGCTCAAGATGCCGGTGACAGCATTGTAGTGCTGAGAAACAGATCTGCCTTTTTCTGGAAGGAGGATGTCTTGTAGGACTGCTCTGAACTGTGGGCCTCCAGAGGGTCCTTGTAAGAGTCTGGTGCTTCCTCTAGTCACACAAAGGGAAGGTGAGGAGCAGAGTGTGCTCAGTGATGAGGAGAGAGTGTTTATGCATGGGACGGGAGGATTTCTACCATGAGTAGAAAGCTGCCTCCGACATATCATCAGGCTCAGGAGAGCTCATCTACTGGTGGTGTTCCCAGATTGGCCAACGTGCTGGCTATGGCTTTGCGCAAACTGCCTGCAAAGTAAACAAAGAAGGAGCAATTGGTTGAAGTGGAGCTGGGACAGGAACAGACATGGATGGACAAAAGCAAAAGATAGAACCAAAGGAAAAATTTTAACCCCAGACTCCTATTCCTGGATCAAGCAAGTGAGTTGTTTTGGTAAGAAGGGCCAACAGTTCCAGTGCAACTGGGAGATATCATATTGCCTACTGTGGCAGCAAGGACTTAAGCCAGCAGGATAAAAAAGCTACCTCTGTGCACTAGCAGCAGCATCTCTCAGCTGAAGTCTTCACAGAGAAGATTTCTAGCCAGGAGCCAGCTACTGATCAGCAGTTTACAGTGAATGTCCAGCATGTTAATAAATACAGATGCTGTGGTGGTACTACTGCAGACATGAGTCTGTCCTCCAGGCCTGCATGGCCACGTGCTCTGTGATAACTGCTGTCTTTCCTGAAGCACAATTGAGCAGGTGGAGTTGATTCACTCATGCGTGGTGACTGCAGCTATCTGCCGCCTTAAGCAGGTGGCTTGTATGACTGACAGATGTCTTAAATCAGCAGGGACTCCCCACAGAGTATTTGAATGTGCTTTACCACAATAGGTGCTCAGGAATTTTGCTTTTCCTATCAAATTAATTTTTAAGAATAGAGGGAGGACTGTGATTTTTGAAAGCACTTGTATTTTTGGGTACCCTCCTGGTGCCACTGCAATTTTTCAGTGTAGAGACATGAAGGAGGAAGAACTCACCCAGTGAGAAATCAGATGTCTCTTACCCACACTGTCTGCACAGTCAAATTTTGGATCTAAATTGTTCCTTCCGGAGCCTGGATGTACTTCCGTTTTGCTTAGTAATGTGTAACTGTCATTAAGTAACTATGTCAAATACTTAAATACTTGTGTTGCTGGCCATAAATGCGAAAAAGCAGAGCATAGCTGCTGTGGTGTTGGGTCACATTCTGCATGTGGTTCATTGGCCAAAGTAACCAACCAGCAGGGATGAGCTGGGTTAGAAGGTTTTTTGCTGTCTGGTGCAATTTGAGAGGCAACCTGCTCCATGTTTAGTTTAAGAGGAAGAAAACAGTAGACTGGCTTTTATTTCACTTCCTTTCATTTACATTGTTTGAAGGTTAATCTCCACTTAGAGCATCTTTTCTTTGCAGAGCTCTAGAACAGGTATTTTAGAGCTTGAAGGAAACTTCCACAAAGTAGAGAACAGGCCAGGACCTTTCCCCTCTCAGCCCTGTGCCTGTATCTTCATTGGCTGTAAGCCTGGTGCAAAAGGCAGCTGTCTTACTTTCCAAATCACTACTGCCGGTGATCAAGACTTCCATATCAACAGAAAGCATTGAGAACTCTGCTTTCTCCTGATGCAGAATAATTTGTGCCTCTGGTGTTACTTGAGATATTAGACACTGAAATTATGACCACTCTGTCAGACTGGCTGAATAATTTTTACTCCTAAGCCTTCGACCAAGATGATTTTGGTGCTTGGAAATTAGTCTTCAGTGTCTCCCAGCAGTGTCAGTCTGTGCTCTAACAAATGTGTATATGTACAATACAGCTATTTTATCATCATTCCTTGTACTCCTCCAGACACCTGGTAAGCTTAAGTGCAGGTCTCTGCTCCCAGGGGTCGATTTATTAATTCTTTTTTCAGTTTGTTTTCCAGTAGGACAAGCTGCTTGTTGGTTTTTGGGTTTTGTTGTTTGGGGTTTTTTTTGTACTCAAGTCCTGCAGACACAGGAAGAGAGATTTTGTTCAGGTAGTTTGCGTTTGAAATGGGTAGGTGGAAGGTTTTATTTGTACAAGTAGGAAACAGAAGCAGGGAGAAATCAAAATCACAGAAGTGTAAAAGAGCTGATTCTCAGTGAAAGTTTGTATCTGTAAAAGGTAGAAGGCAGCAAATCTTTGGGGAGGCTGTGCTGCGGTCTCTTGGTCCCTTGCAGCAAGGGAAAAGCAGTGCATAAAACGGATCTTTTGAGAAACAGCACCCCTCTGCTGACCTTCCTATTGCTGAACCTCAACCACAGTCTTGAGTTGACAGAGGAGCCACCTCCCTGAGTAAGCAACTAGTCCTGTATGCATCACTTTGTAGCAGGAGGTGGCATATGTGAGAAATCCTTCTGGAAGAGTTGTTGCCCGCAGTGAAGGTGAGTTGCAAGCCTACAGTTGCCTTGTCTGGCAGGGCCACTGTTCTGACTCTGCTAATTAATCAGTGCACACTCCTTGACCATTAAATAATGTTCATTAGTACTCAGCCCCCAACAGCAGGGATGAACCCATCTGTCTTCATTACCTCTTGGGTTTCAATGCCAGGAACAGGAGCCAAAAGTGACAGTAAAAGGGCAGTTTCTTGACTGCCTCGTCCTGGTGAAAACTGATCTTGCTGGTATTTTTTTTTTCCTTTCCCCTCCCTGATCTCTGTTTGTATGTTGGCTAAAGGAAAAGAGGGTCAGTAACTTCAGCTCCTTTCTTTCTTATACCAAGGGATTATCCTTAGGAAAAAAGCGGGCAGGATCCCCTTTTAGAGGTAGATAAAGGATGTATGATTATCCTGATTTTGTAAGTAATCTGAGAATAGCAGGTCACAAAGAAAGTGAAGATTGTCTGAATAGCTTCCTCTGTGATAAGAATTAACTTTTTCAAGAGTGTAGCTGCATCTTTGTGCAAATAAACCTAAACTGGCCAAAATTGTTTGTGTAACCTGAACACTTAGGAAGGAGGACTTGCACTTCTTGGAAGTGTTTCCTGATCTCACTGAACATCTGATATTTTCCTGGAAGTGATGAATAGCCATTGCTGTTTGCTCAACCTTGCTCTCCTGAGTGTGAGAGGGCATTGCTGTCCTTGCTCATCTGCCAGGTTGTTTCCTGAGCACTGGTGTAACACGGCAAATATTTGGTCATGTTGGGAAGTCGTGTCATTTCCTTCCTGGCAGTTGGATTTGCCTTGAGGCAGTTCTTCTCTTTGTCTGATTAATAGGATTTAAATGAAACCACAAAAAGGACTTGGAGAGGCTGCCTGAGATGCTGAAGTTTGTCCCATGCTCTGGGATTATACAATGTGGTCCTTCAGTCCATTAATATAATATCATGGGTGTTGTGTGTTTGGCCCCTGTTAACTTCACTTTTCCTAAAGCACATCCTTTACTGTTGACTGGGGAGAAAAAAGGCCAAACTTTGAAGACTTGATCTGGCTGAGCAGCTTTTTGCTCCTGCGAGGTGTTGTGGAAGAGTGTCTTGTGCTGTCCAAAGACTTGTGTGAATGTTGCAGATGATAGCAGTCTGTGAGGCAGGGAGCACCTGCCCACTAGTTCGTAGTAAGAATTGCAGAAGTGCAAATTTGTCCATGCATGAAGTTTGTCAGACTGAGAGGAGATGGCTTGTACCTAGCTGTGGTGCTTTTTGGGTGAGTTGCTTAAATAAATCATGTAAGGACGTTTGGCAGGCTTAGGTTGTTTCATCAGGCTGAAAGTGAGCTCCCAGAGATTTCTGGAAATCTCACAAGGCAGAGAATCAGAAAGGTGCACTTATGAGCACAAGGAAGTTTCTGTGTGTGCCTTTGACCTTTTGTGGCATCAATACTGGGTCCCATTGGTGGCCCAAGGAGGGATTGTGCTGGGGATAATTGCACTGCATCTCACAGACCCACTCAGGCCTTGCTCCTTCCTTGCACTGTCAGTGTCAGAGATGAATCACAGGATGTTAGGGGTTGGAAGTTGCCTCTAGAGATCATCTAGTCCAAGCCCCCTGCCAAAGCAGGGCACACAGGAACACATGGAGGCTGGACATTATTTTTGCAGCTTGCTCTACCCAGACTGCTGTGCACATTGGCACTGCTTGGGCTTTTTCATCTCACTTTGCTTTTCCAGTGGGGTTTCTGGGATTGCTTTTCCCCCCTTTTCCTGTAGAATTTAACATGGAGCTATCTCCACTGATGTGTTATCTCTATCTACTGAGAAGCCGCCTGTCAGGAGTTCACCTAAAATCACCTCTAATCACTGTTATTTATACAGTGATTAATCAAAGCTTCAGATATTTAATGCAACCTTTAAATCACACATCCACCACAGCTATGGGTCACATAAAACTTAATTGAGCGGTGTCTATCACTGTTTTTCTCAATGTGTGCTTATATTTAATATTCTACAGACCCCTCTTGCTGATATTTTCTGCTAAGTACATAGTAAATCCAGGGACTTCAAAAAGTGTTTTGTTGCATTACAGTGAGTGGATTACTTCTAAAGGGAACACAGAATATAAAAATTCATCTTGCAAAAAGGTTGCTCTGTTGTATAAATTTTACCTCTCTGATGTTATAACAGACTCCTTAACATGAACTGTATTTTCACAGCATATGTAGCTAGGAAGGGCTCTTCCAGCCAGCTAGGTTTGAATACTCAACCTTGTTGGGTTTGCTGCTGCTGCTTTTCGCCTCTTCTCTGTCAACGTATCAACAACATCTGCTTTGTACTAGGGGTTTAAATGTGTGCATGCAAATGCTTGAATTCAGAGATAGTCAAAACTTAATGTTTTAAAGTTGGCTCAGAAAGCCAAGTTCTTGAGTTTAGCAGAAGACATGAAACTTGGGAGAAATGTAATTGTTTCATTTGGGGTGAAAGTGTAAAGCTAAAGTGTAATGAAACAAACTTAATTTTTGGAACAAGCAGTAACAGAAGCAAAACCAGGCTGTGTGAGTGTCTGCAAGTGAAGTATCAAGAATATATTCTAACAGTCAGAGCTGACCTGTGCCCGAGTCAGCAGAGATGCTGCAGTGAAGCATCTGGGTACCTAATCTCACCCTGTGGTCAAGAGAAGTGGCTTGACTGAGTCTCAAGGGATCATTCAGATCCTGAGTGTATTGAACCCTTCCATGAGGGTCTGTCCATGACTGTGGTTGAACCTGCCAGTAGCAGCGACCAGGGACAAGAAGCTCGGATTTAGGTATGTTAAGTGTCAACCTAAACATTGAAGCACTTCTGCATATGTGTAAAGTGAATTGTCCTTTTCAGGCATGTAGGCTGGGAGACCTGTGCTCAGTTTGTGTATCCTCAGCTTGGAATTTGAGGGACTCTCTTGCTGTGCATTTGAAAACTTTGCAGCCCAGTTAGTCTGGAGTAAATGTTGTGGTATATCACTGTAACGTGGTTGTGACAGACATAGCCAGCTTGGAGCAAACTAGACTCTCCTATTCTGTAGGTTTGTTGAAGAAAGGAGTCCAGGAACACTGAAGGAAAAAAGATGTGGGTTTCTCCCAGCTCTGTGTTCTTTGGCAGACACCTACCACCCTTTCCTGCTGTTCATAGCTGCCTTGGTAGCCCAGCAGCTGCTCCATCAATGGGATGTCCATGTGTGTCTCTCCTCCCTTGGTTGCAGCTAGCAGTCTGTTTCGTAGTAAGCAATGCAAACCTGAAACAAGTGCTGCTCTGGGGAGTTACAGGCTGGTGAGTCTGCCACTCTCTGTGTAACAGCTGATGAATATGGAGCCGCATCTGCTTGTGGGGTTTGATGGAAAGGAAAATTTGCTGCAATGAGGAGCATTCAGTGCTCACAGGGGCTCACCTTGTTCTGAGATGCTGACAAAGCCTTCCCTTGGCATGGCTCCCTTCCCAGCCTAGACATAGGTCCAGCAGTGTAAAGGAACAGAAGGGAATGAAAGGAGAAGATGAGATTGGGAAATGACAGAATATTGCTTTTGGTGGGCAGTGTAGATGGCTGGGCTGGGGATTGGCTGCCTACCTGATCCTCATTAGATCTAATGTTTTTTAGGCTCCTGACTGCTCAGTGTAGTCCATTAATTGATTTGCCAGAGCAAAAAGGAAACCAGAATATTTCCTCCCCCCCCTTTTTGAAATAGAGATGGAGTCTTTTTTATATTTGGCTGAACTGTACTTTATGGGCTGAGTAATGAAGACACAAGTGGTAGGTTAATGCAAGTGTTGGAGAGCCCTCTGTGTTTCCTCACACAAGAGTGTTTTACTCCAGGCCTTGTTATAAAATGGGGGCTTGACCTCCTTTTTAACAAAAGTTAAAAACTGTGTAGCCCCTTCCCAGCATTATTTGGTCCAGCACAAGGAAAGAAAAAAATCTCATTGGGATTCGGTGAACTCTTTCCAGGTGTGAAATACAGGTGTTTAAATGCAGCCCCTGCTGTATTTAAAGTTCAGAGTGAGAGACTCTTTCAATGTATTTAACTTTGTCCAATTCCATTCCTGCTTTCTGCAGTGATAAAAACACTATTGCTCTTTCATCTTGCCCCTTTCTTCATGAGTAGGTTTTGTGAAAGTGGTGTTTGGGGACAGTAAATCACAAAATGGGAGCCTGCATTCATAAAATGCTTTATACATACCTCCATCAATATTTCAATGTGCAACACAGACACCAATATATCATTTTAATTATGCTGCAAATTTCCCTGTTGAGGAAGAACAGTGAACTCTGCAAGGTAGCCCAACCCTGTGTCCATCCCCTCATTGCCACTGGGAGCACAACAGCATCCAGTTAGCCGTATCTTTTGCTCATCTGAATAATGGGACTGTGTGTATGCTGGGTGTATCCCTCCCACAGCAGGAAGGCTTCCGGCTGAGCTGAGTCTGGCCTGGCTTGTCCTTATCTTGCCACTGGGCAATGGGAGGTCTCTGATGCCACTGGTGGATGCATCTGTGGGAGCTGACATGTTGCTTGGAGCCCTCTGGCAGGCAGGAACGGCAGTCCAGTGCAGACAGGAGGTTTGAGGAGACAGGTTCTGACAGTGATTAGAGGCAGGGGAAGGCTTTCCAGCTACATGTTTTTTAAAGCTTTCCTTTCTGGGATTGCAGTAGTTGCTAGGATTGTTTCTGCTCACAAGAGGAGAGAAAATGTGACTGAGATATGCCAGTCACTGAACGACACAGACAGGTCAGCTCATGCCCTACCATTCTGGGACATTTAAGAGGTGTCCACTTGCAGCTGAGTGGCAGCCAAGGAGTCAGTAGGTGGCACACACAGAGGATGCGCTAACCTGTAAAGCTCCTTGCCTGGAGGTACTTCTGAATCCCTTGAAAACACTGAGAGTGGATTTTCTCACAGTATAATGTCCACAGGTGCTTGAGCTGGGATAAAAATAATCTGTGTCCAAATACTTGAGGAGAGGGTTCCCTCGTGGTGGTGCTGTTCCTTCATTATCTATTAAAAAGAGTGTTAAGTGTTCCTGTGTAGTAGCCGGTGTGCAGTGCCATTGTAGAGAGGGCACTAAATTAGGTGGGTTATTGGTGTACAATTTCTGTGGACATATCCTGAAGACAGTGGGAAAGGTGGGGAGAGGGAGCAGCACCTGTGACACACACAAATGCTACCTGGAAGGGAAGGAGGTATTCATTCCTTGTTAGTGCACACAAATGTAAAAGTACTTATTTATGTAAGATCCCAAAGCTTGTCTGCTCGCTGCCTGAAGAAGCATTATTAAAACATGCATCCAAATGACGATGCAATGTATCAGAGAAATTGCTCTGCATAGAGACTTTGTTTGCAAAGTCAACATTTTCCTAACAGCCTTGTTAAAGACCTTAAAAAAAAAAAACCAAAGCAAACCGTATGGAGGAACAAATATCTGTATTTTGCTGGTATAAAGGTTCATGAGATGATTTGGAGGCCAATCATGTCAGAGAAAACCAGTGTCATGGTCTCCTGACAGCCCAGGCTTGGATGTCAGTTGTGGGTTACTTTGGCTATTTACTCATTAAAATTAATTCAAGTCCAAACACCAAATAATTGTTTAACAAATGAATTGCTGTTCAGACCTGCCTGAGCTCAACAGTTTGGGATCCTGTAATGAAGGGCTACTGCTGCAAACTGAAATGGGGAATGTGGAGTGTGTTATGCTTCACCCAACATTCTAATGCAACATCTCCTATGCGAGGGAAGGCGTGAAAAGTAAAGTTAAAGCTGTGATCTCTGTTTTTCCCTCTCCCAAGGGCTAGTGTCTTCCTTTTATTCAGAGCTACACCATACTCACACAGAAAGGGAGTGATGGCAGGTTTGGGTTGATCTGCAGGAGAAAAGAGGAGTCTGAATGGGAGGAATTGTTTGCCAGGTCAGTTCATCTTCTTGCATGGTGCAGCAGTTTTAAATTACAGAACCTGTGGATGATGAACATGACCTGTAGTTGCAGATGGCAAGGCTTTGTGGGGTGAGAATTTATCTGGACCCTGAACAAAAGAACTGGCAGGCAGCAGGCAAAAATAAGAACAAGACTGGTATTCATGTGAGCATCCCCTCCTCAAATACATGTTGGCATGTTCTCTATGCAGCACAGAAGTAAAACGGAGGGATCTAGTTATGTGGTTATGGATCCTATTTGAATAAACTCCATCTCCGAGTTGTTTTGCATTTCACAAGGGAGTCTTTTGTCTAAAGGGCATCGCTGCTACAGCAGAGTAGACATGTCCCTGCCCCTGCTTTCTCCAGTGGATCACACATTTCATTACCCTGAGGAGCCTGAGCCAATTCTCCCACTTGTGTTAATTTACCCACAAGCCAGTCTGTGTCACATCTGCAAGAAGCCTGTGACATTGTCTACCCTCCCCCATCCCTCCTGGTTTCAAAACCTCGAATTACAATCACAGCCTTGTCCCTTTTTCTATTTAATGCTTCTGAAGTGGAGGGGAGAGGGATAGAGGAGCCAATGTCAGCCCCAAGCTGGGCAAGCATGGGAGGCATTTGCCTTTCGGGGCCATGTGTGTGTCCAGACTGCTGGGATGCTGCAGGGCCTTATGGTGGATGAGGGACAGAGCATAGTGCCTTTGCCTGACCTCCGTCTTTACAGATTGGAGCTCATTAGGGAAATGGACAGTGGGTGGCAATGAGTAGAATGGCTGTTTTAGCATTGTCCTCTTTGTGCTACTGTGAGTGGGGAAGTGGAGAGCTCTTGTGCATCTGATGCATTCACCAATGCTTCTTTGTTTTCCTGAAGCATGGGTGCATCACAAGGGAGAGTATTATCTAATGATGGAACAAGAAAGGCTTCAAAGTAAGAATCGGAATGCTGCATTTCACAGTGCGCTATGGGCAAGGCATAGAGGAAATATTTAAAATTAGATGCACTGGGGCAGGTGAGAAATAAACTCTGTTCCTAGTGTGGTGCTGCTCCTTCTCCACATCTTCAGCTTAATCTTGGATTACATTGGTAGTACTTGAGTGATGGGGCTCTAGCTGTTGCTAGAGAGAAATGAAGTGTTGCTGCCCAAGCATGAAGTGGGGAGTGGTTCTACATTTTTAGCAAACAATATTAATGCATGATTTATTTTTTTTTTTTACTTTCAATAATGAAACTTCTGCTTTAACTAATGACACCTTGAAACAATAATTTTGGTGTTCTAGTAGCCCTGACATTCAGACACTGTAAAATCAGTGGTGCTTGAGTCAGCCTAATCTTAGGGACAGGAATAATTTCTCAAGAAGTTGAACAAGCTCTAACAGGACAAAGAAAATTAGCTACTGATTATTGGTATTTTTAAGAGAGATGAAGATGCCCTCTTTCAAAATATGTTTCCTGTGATTATGTCCCTTATCCAATCATCCTAGGAAGGCAATTCAACACGCACTGAGGCTTTGCCGCTCATCATGCTCTCAACTGGTTATTAGGTCTTTTCGGATAACTGTTGTTCTCTGCATTCAGGTTTCTGAGAGGAAAGGTTAATGCACACTGGCTCACAAACACCACTCTGCAAGCACTGAGAGGCTTTGTACTGACTGCATGAGAGCCTTGGTCACGTGCAGACAAGAGTTACTTGTGCATGGAGTAACTGGTGACTGACTGAAAGAGAGTTTCAGCCTTCATGTATGAAAGGGCCTCTGAATGGATTTAGCTGTAACACAAAGCTGTTGCTGGAGAGTACTTTGGCAGAAGGAAAGAGGCTCTAATTAAGAATCAGTGGTGTGTTGTATTAAAGTCGAGGGATCAGGGATTGGAGTAAGTGGATCTTGCAGTAAATGAATCAAAGAGATCAGGAGACAGAAGCTAAAGAAAAATATGATAAAAAGATAATGACAGGTAGGAGGAACTACTAATGAAATTTGAAGTCCTGAGCACTTAGAACGTGGCGAAGAAGCTCCAGGAGCTTCACTTAGCTCTAAAAAACCAGGATAGGTGAGAAGTGACCTGAGTTTTGTACCTAGGTGGGACAGGGTGACGATCTGGCTGGCCAAGGACTGCAAGGATATTGGGAAGATGCATTTTATGAGCAAAATCTTTGTTTTTTCCAAGAAAAGGAAAGGATTCTTAGGCAAGCTCGTTGATATCTTGAAGGGTCACTGTGCACCAAGGCTGCTTCTTCTGCCCTTTGCTTGGCTTGTCTCACACCTGGGGACAGATGTTGCTTCTGATTCTTATTAAATATTCCACTTAAAATAAAGGTGGTAGGAAGGTTTCAGGCACTGTTATGGAGAAAGAAATAACTGAGGGAGAATGTTTAGGGTGTCCTGACTGAGGCCACCTTCTGACGTATCTGCTTCTCTCTCAGGAACTTGCAATCCTAAATTTTACCAGATGCTTAATGTCTGGGCACATCAACATCAGGGGATACAGTAAGATGTACCCCAGCAGATGATCCAGACCCTGTCCAGGCACTCCTAGCCTGGCCAGAAGCTGCTGCGGTGAGTGATTTCTAATCCAAAGAGAAATTTCCTCTCCCAGCATCCCTCTGTGACATTTTTCTTTGCCTCAAGAGAATTCCTCTATGCAAGGTGAGTCATGCTTGAAGAAGTGCTTCTTAAATAAGTACCACTCAGCTTTGCTTCAAACAAATGAACTTGATTTAATAGGGCTATAGAAGGGCCAGATATCTGTATTATTTAAGAGTGTTGGCACTTTGAAGGCCAAATGCTAAAAGAACTTCCTTTTTATTTCAACTGTTAATTGAAAATCAGCTGGTTTGTCTTGTTCCTTGCTTTACTACTACTTGTCTGCTCCCCACTCTTGGCTTCCCCATCCCCCTGTGATAGGGTAACAGCTGTTAATGCAACACCCTGGCACAATGTGCTAGTAAAAAAGTGGCATCAGGCCAGGCTTTCACTTGTGGTTTATTGGTTTAATTTCCTTCCCACCCCCTGCATGGATTCCTGCTGGTGTGATGTCTTCTCCTAATTTCAGTCTGTACTCCTGAAGGTGTGGTTACTATGTAAGGCGAGGCATAAAACAGATGATTTGAGCAGTTGTAGTGGTCTGTAAAGTCTTTGCCATCTGCTTAAACTGCAGGGTCTTGGGACAATAAAGCCAGATATTAAAATTATTTGAGCATTTTGAACACTTTAGTACTGTTTCAATTCCTGTTTTTGAGTAAATGCTATTTACGCCATTGCTTCTTTTTCCTTTACAGATCCCTACCATCATACAGAGCTCCTGTGATCCACCATAGAAGAGAGTGTCAGGGATTCTTTCTTATGATTTTCCAGTGATCTTGAGGGTGCTGGTTGTGTTTTGAAATAGAGAATATTGACTTTCTTCTTAGTCAACAGTTCTCCCCTATGAAGGTCTCTCTAAATCAAGCCTATGGCAGGTCACATGCCTATGGGATACACAAAGCATGTTGTTATTTTCTGGAAGTATGTGGTCAGGTAAGTAAATAGTTTATTAGGATTTACTGTCCCACAGTGACACTGGAATTTGAGATTTCTATGTTTAAAATGTCTCATTTCTTAGGAATTTTGCAGCTCAGTTCAGGGCTTCAACAAGCAAAATGCTTGCAAATTGATATGGCCATTGGTGGATTGGTTTCTGCTGTTCCAGGTCCATGTAAGTGGATGTGTGTGAGGTTCAGAGAGAGAGAAAATGGCTTTACCTGTAGTTTACCTTGACTATGTGAAGGTGCTTGTGATCTACATGAGATACCAAATAAACTGTGGGTGTAGCCCCACATCTGTGGTGGCTGCCTTTTTCTTCATTGTTGTTCTTGTTTAACTCCAGTGTTGTGATTCTGTGGGTCCTGGGCAATTGAAATAACATCATCATCTGCTTCACAGGTGGTAAAAGGCAGATAGATAGACAGCAGCTACTGTAAACCAGGTTTTTTGCAGGAAACTGTGGCTGTCTAAGGTCCATAGTTTGTCCTTCTCCTTTGGTTCTGATGTTTCAAATACCTGATGTGGCTTTATTCATCATTACAATCACCTGTGTGCTACAGATTTGGCAAGAAGGTAGCTACATCTAAAGGTACATCTAAAGATGTAGGTTGGACAGGGCTGGCAGTACCAAATTGTCAGCCTTGGCATCCCTGTATTTGAGGAAAACCTGAGAAAATGTTGAGTCTAGAAGGGTCCATGGAGTTGCAGTAGCTCAGAGCACAGGCACTAGAGCCTAGGATGGCCACAAGCCATAACATGGCCTTGCTTATCTGAATGTCCAGTATGGGGAGTGATAGTTGCTGGCTACACGAAATATTCTATCTTTGCTTGCGTAACACTTATGTACTACAGATCAGGCTTAGTAGGGCTCATAACCCAGTGGATTTGCATAGCACCATCGCATTTGGAAGCAGATTTCATCTCTTGGCTAACACTCTGCTGACCTGTCAGACACATTGTAGGTTCCAGCCATTTTGCAGGCTGTGGTAGAGGGGTGCTTATCAGGTGGGATGGTTTATCTTTCTTGGTGATTTGGGTTATGGAATCAAGAAG
>VZRI01014594.1:0-18028 GCA_013397515.1 Upupa epops
GACTAAGTCGCCTGGAGCTGTCCAATTACTGAGATGTACACCAATATGATGAACAGAAAATGGCGTTTATTATCACGTGGCGTACACTTATATACCCCATGTCCTTCGTGTACACCCCTTTCTTACTGACGTAGCAGAATAGAGGACCTATCGCGTCACATCCCACAAGCCTGCATGCGCATAATACAACAAGTGACATTGTAAACAGAATGCTTCTGTTTTCTGTAGAGGAACAGACTAAATAACAAGCCCCTCCACCCCTCTTTCCTTGAAATCCTAGCACCAGGTAGAGAAAGATCCTGCAGACCAGTGCCCATTTTACTAGCTACTGATCACTGATCCTTGTGATCAAAGGGTGTACAGGAGCAGTGGAAAAATTAGGAAACCCTATGTTCAGGAACCAGGTTCCTGATTTCTGTAATTATATTCTTACCCAGGGCTTTGCTACTGCTGTCAGGAAAATTAATTAGACAGAGATGATGGAGAAAGGTCGCTGTGAACAATTGCAAGGAAGTATTTGCTAATGAGTATAAAGTTTTAACATATGGTCATTAACCAATAATATTATACTCTTAAAACTACAAGTATCTCAATATTTCTTGCACGTGAAGCCACTGTCTTGCACTGACCCTAAGTGTCCAGATTGCACAAATTCTCCATAAGGATCTTCATGGAACTTTCTTCTGAAGCACCTAAATAGTCATGTCTTTTTACAAGTAACCCAAGTATTATATATATACCAGTGAGAAACCATGGCACAGGCCTTTTTTTTAAACCCCCTTCAACATTTGCTTATTTATCTCAGCTGTTTGTTATGCCACTATGAACTAAACATGGTTGCACAGACTCAGGGTTGGTCTGAATACTCCTTCTGCTAGCAGTACGTCTGGGATTGTTGGTCTAGAGCTGCAGCAAAAGCCTCCCAGCATATGTGCAACCATTTTGGACACCAAAAAGGCTACTGAAATTTGGACAATTAGTTTCTCTGGAGCTCAACTTGCATGCCAAAGGGTTAGGAGAGAGTGCCTATGGATTATGCCTGCAATCTGGTTTATCATCATCTCTAGCTTTGCAAATCCCATTTACTTAATGTAAAGACCTTCTAGCTGCAAAATGAGACTGGTGATCCCACATCAGTGAAGTGGGAAGAGTTCTTCTCACCACTTCAAGCTAAATTTGACAGTTTCTATCCCATTTCCCACAATCACATGAAATTATGGCTCCAATCAGCCAGAGATGCCCCTACAATTTTGCCCCCCTGAGTCCCTGCCTGAATCATTGCACTGCAGCCTGGACTCACCTGTCATAACTGACATGTTTTCATAATCCTTTTTTCTCTTCAGGGTCCTATGCAGGTGCAGTGGTTGCCATGCCACTGGCAGGTGTGTTGGTGCAATACATAGGATGGTCATCAGTCTTTTATATTTATGGTGAGTTGCTTAACATGAAGGATCATAGAATCATAGAATCATTAGGGATTGGAAGGGACCTCAAAGGATCATCTAGTCCAATCCCCCTTTCACAGCAAGCTCACCTGGACCAAGTGGCACAGGAGCATATCCAGGAGAGCCCTGGTCTCCAGAGAAGGAGACTCCACAACACCTCTGGGTAGCCTGTTCCAATGTTCCAGTATCTTTGATTAGACTGGTACTGCCAGCAAATCTGTTAAACCTGTATAAGAAGGTTCAAAGTTATTTTGAGGAATTAATATGTTGCAAATGGGTATTCAAATTTATTCTCTACTTGCTACAGCTTCTGAAAGCTCATATTTTGCAATAATCTGTTTTAAAATTGTAATGACCCAGCTACAGCCCATCATCACCCAACAACAGGGTTGGATGAAGTTACAAAGGTTTCTCTGTAGCACAAACACTCATCTGATACCTGTCCTGGAGCACACACTAGCAGCAAATGCTGCTGAAGAGAGGTTGAATGGCTCTGAAACCTTCTGCCCTGAGACACCTGTCCCACGCTGCCCACTCTCAGTAAAAGCAGGGCAAAGTGTTGCCATCACAAGAGTACAACCAAGTGGGTGTGCTGTCATGCCTTGTGCTTCCCCTTATGATACATGACAGAGCTGTCTCACATGTGGCTTTTGCACATCAGCAACACACTTTAATGGTGTGTTTTCTCTAGAATAACATTTGCCATCTCAATCCAGTTGTGTATTTCTTTTATGCAGATTGTGATGGTGTTACAATCAGGTATGTTCCTCATGTCCCATGTAAAGATTTGCATCTAATTTTCCTCTGGTCCATGCATATCGTGTAATACAAATGACAAAATGCTCAAATGCTTTCCTAGTGGGTATACAGCATACACAGTTATCATATTTTATCATGTTTTCTTACTTCCCTGGGGATATTCTCTATGCATATTTAACTGACTCTTGAAACAAACTTTGAGACTTGCATTAAAAGTGTGCTTTACCTGCCTCTGCAGGAATATTTGGGATTGTCTGGTACATGTTCTGGCTGCTTCATGCCTATGAGAGCCCTGCTGCACATCCAACAATAACCAACGAAGAGAAGATTTATATAGAAATCAGTATTGGAGAAGGGACCAACCCAACTAATGCAAATGTAAGTAAAAAATGCTTTTGTGGTTGCTCTTTTCAGAGCACTTCATACAAGACAAACGTGGCTGAAAGGATACTACTAACCTTGTAAGAGCAGCAGAACAATATGTTGATGTTTAGGGATTCTTCTTTTTATGAAAATTATATGAAAATCACAGGATCAGGCTCATGGTGCTGGACAGGATGAGGGCAGCTACAGGCAAAACACATAATACTGTTTTACCTTTCAGCTTATAGTCGCCCCAACTCAGAGAAGGAAAGGAGTGAGGAGAAAGGAGAAACAGCACATCGAGACTTCATGTTCATGTATGGTCTCAAAACTAGTAAAGAAAACAACTAAATAAAAAAATTACCCACAAATATGAAATTATCCAGGCGCATTTTAAGTTCTTATTAAGACTTCCTGAAATTCTGAAAGCTTAAGGACAGGGTTTCTGCCCTGTGCACTCTCACAGCACCTATACTCATTGTCTTAAGACCTCTCTATGAGAGCATCCTGGATGCTTAACACTAAAACTAATTTTCCCAGCAAACCTTTTCTCCATTTCCTCAGCTAGAGATGAAAACCAAAGCTATTTCTTGATACATGCTTCCTTGTTGGCTTTTACTGTTGAACATTCTGGAGCAAAAAAATTACAAGCTCTTTTCTCTACATGTTTTCTATAATAGCCTTGCGGACAGCATAAAGTATCAGACTCTCTTCTTGGGCATACTCCTGAAGTTTGGCCTAAGTTACTCATATCTTGGCTGGAGACACACACTCTCATTACAGGTCATGGTTTTCCCCTTACTGTACAGTGGTTTTACTACAGAGGACACAAGACCACAAGAATACAGTTCCCTGCAGAAAACAGCTATGTATGTTGTCATAGTTACATAGCTTCAGGTTTGAATTCTGTTATAAACAAGTAGGGCTCCTGAAGTGGTTTTCTGTTCCCGCTTTATGGAGTACAGAGTATAAATAGAAACTGGAAATGCCAAAACCAAGTTCTAGAATATAAATCATCTACCATGGACTCATATTGCTCTATGAAATTAATTGAGTTGAAGCAGGTATCTATTGCTGAACCACCATATATTAGCTTGGAAAATTCCTTTTCACAATCACAGAATTCACAGAATTGCTCATGTTAGAAAAAACCTTCAAGATCATCATGCCCAAACTAACTTGATCGAATGCTACTAATGTATCTCTAGCAACCCACCACTAAACTATGTCCCTGAGCACCACATTCAATCAATTTTTATACATGTTCAGGGATAATGACTTAACTGCCTCCCTGAAGAGCTTGTTCCAGTGATAACAAGTACAGAACTGTAAATAAGCTTTTAAATCCTTTCAGTCAAATGTCTCAAACTGCATTATACCAAACAGTGGGGAATGGGATAAGGTTTTCTCTAGTTCTCTTTGATCCCTGTTATTGGTCCTCTTATCCCAAGAAAAATATTACAGAACACCTTGTGTAATTTCAGTCAGTAGAGCAATAAAGGTACAGTAGTCACCTTGAAAATCCCAACTATTTTAAGAAAGTTTCTACACTTGGTTTTGTTGCTATATACAGGAGAGATCTTTCACTTGCATTGTAAGGGATTTGTGGTGTAAATTGGATGCAATGTACCAGATAGTTTTGAAACTAAAAGATACTGGGCTCTTCATTCTGTCTTCTCCCAATTAAAAAATGCTTTATTTTCACTTTTTCTAGAAATTTAGTGCTCCCTGGAAGAGATTTTTTACATCAATGCCAGTTTATGCAATCATTGTGGCAAACTTTTGCAGAAGCTGGACTTTCTATTTGCTCCTTATAAGTCAGCCTGCTTACTTTGAAGAAGTCTTTGGGTTTGCAATAAGCAAGGTAAATTTCTGCAATGAATCTTAGAATCATTAGGGTTCGGAAGGGACGTCAAAAGATCACCCAGTCCAATCCCCCTGCCAGAGCAGTTTCACCCAGACCAAGTCACACAGGAACACATCCAGGCAGGTCTTGAACGTCTCCAGAGAAGGAGACTTCACAACGCGCCTTGGCAGCCTGATCCAGTGCTTCGATACCCTCACTGTAAAGAAGTTCTTTCTGATATTTATATGGAACCTGCTCTGTTCCAACTTGCACCCATTGCCCCTTGTCCTATTACTAGATGATCTTCAGAAGAGCCTGACACTATTCTCCTGACACCCACCCCTCACATATTTATGAGGTCACCCCTCAGCTTCCTCTTCTCCAAGCTAGAGACCCAGAACCCTCAGCCTTTCCTTATAAGAATTATAGAATCATAGAATCATTTGGGATTGGAAGGGACCTCAAAAGATCTTGTTCTACTTCCTTTATCACTGATGCTTTATGCTTGACACCCTCCAGCAGCTCTGCATCCTTCTTGAACTAAGAGGCCCAGAACTCAACACAATACTCCAGATGCAGTCTCACCAGTGCAGAGTAGAGGGGGAGAAGAACCACCCCACTTCTGATCCCCACAGAATGTTGTTGGCCCTCTTGGCCACAAGAGCACATTGCTGGCTCAGAGTCATCCTGGTGACTGACCACTATGACCCCCAGGTCCCTTTCTCCTACACTGCTCTCCAACAGGTCAGTCCCCAAGCTATACTGGTCCTGGGGTTATTCTTGCCCAGGTGCAAGACTTTACATTTACCCTTCTTGTGC
This sequence comes from Upupa epops, assembly GCA_013397515.1. Classification (NCBI taxonomy): domain Eukaryota; kingdom Metazoa; phylum Chordata; class Aves; order Bucerotiformes; family Upupidae; genus Upupa; species Upupa epops. Next base: position 5,233 of record VZRI01014594.1, read on the forward strand.
TTCATTCAATTTCTCTCTGCCCAGCAATCCAGTTTGTCCAGGTCTTGCTGAATGGCAGCAAAATCTGCTGGGGTCTTGACGACAACATCCAGGTTTGTGTCATCAGCAAACATGCTGACAGTGCACCTTAATCCCTCATCCAAGTCATTAATGTATAGATTGAAGAGGACTGGTCCCCATACCAATCATTGGGGGACTCCACCACATACAGGCCTCGAACTACACTGTTCCATTGACCACTACTCTCTGGCTTCTATCCTGCAGCCAGCTCACCATCCACCTCACTACCCAATCATCCAGTCTGCACTGCCACAGTTTGGCTGAGAGGATGCTATGTGAGACTGTGTCAGATGCCTCACTGAAGTCAAGACAGACCACATCCACTGCTCTGCCATCATAAAATCAGTGATTTTCAGACCTCACCCTGAGAGATGCAGAGTGCTTGAATATCCCCAAATGTCTCTGGAGTCATTGCAGTAATTGGGATTGTATTGCAGTGGCTGGGATTATATACTCCTGGTGATGAGGTAGAAAATAAATTCTTCCTTGCATCACATTATTAGGAAAATGAAAGAACTGAAAAGTTTGCTTATGAAAGTTGATAGAAGAAAATATATAATGAAAACCACAAGGTAATCATAAATACACATTTTGTTTAGTGCTGGCAATTCAGCATTTTTTGGCAAGTACTTTTTATCCTCTTTTCATTTAAACACTTTCAATTGACAATGAGTGGTCAAATTCTTTATGGATTGGTATTCCCTGTCAAGTTCTCTCAAACAATGAATTCAGGTTCTCATTGAAAAGTTTCAAAGAACTTTTCCCAGTAATACTTACACAAAAATTCTACTTGCTCTATTTTAATTCCTTTCAAGCAAATATAATCCTGCAAACTGATAACAAACAGCACCATTACTTGTGTGCTTTGGTAACACCAGTGTTCCCAGATCCTGGAAGTCTATCACAGTAGCATTGACACATTGATTGCCCAAGAGCAGCAGAGATGAAGAACAGGGTTCTTAAGACACAATAGGTTTGTTTCTTCTGAATAGCCTTTCATAAAAGCTAGAGTTACATCTCTGTGTACCTCACTAGTTATAAACAAATGTCAAAATGACTCAGTGTCAATATCAGGAGGTTGCACATCATAGAAAATAAATTCAAACCCCTCACTAAACTTATTCAAAGAAAAGCTTTTGAAGGGTGACATATTCATCTCTAAAACTGCACCAAATAGTTTTTGTTGCATGTCTGGGGAAAGTACCAGAGCTAACAGAAATAATAATAACCCTTTGGAAGAAAATTCACCACTGAGTGACCAATATGATAAACTTCCATGATTGAATAACTGGCCTGGTAGACAAAGGGAAAACAGTGAATATTGTCTACCTGGACTTCAGTAAGGCCTTTGACATTGTCTCCCATAAGTTCCTCATTGACAAGCTGTTATGTGTGGACTGGTTGAGCAGACAGTGATGTGCACTGAAACCCGGCTAAATGGCTGAGCTCGGAGGGCTGGCTGTGATCAGTAGCATGAAGTATAATTTGAGGCCAGTAACTCTGTCTCAAGGCGTATCATAGGGGTCAGTACTGTGTCTGATCCTGTTTGACATCTTCATTAATGATCTGGATAATGGGGCAGACTCCTCAAGTTTGCAGATGACACAAAACTGAGAGAAGAGGCTGATAGACCACAGGTTTGTGCTGCCATCAGGAAGGACCTTGAAAAGCTGAATAAAAGTGCTGACAAGAACCTCATGGAATTCAGCAAGGGAAAGTGCTAACTCTTGCACCTATACACTAACCAGCTCATGGATTAATACAGACTGGAATGCCACTGGAGAGCAGCTTTTCAAAAAAGGAGCTAGAGATCTTGGTGGACAGCAGGTTGGACATGGGCCAGTGGTGTGTCCTGGAAATAAATAAGGGGAATGGCATCCCACGTTGCATTAGGCAAAACTTTGCCATCAGGTGATGAAGATGATTTTTCCCCTAATACAGAGCACTGATGAGGGTCCCTTTATACAGAGCACTGATGAGGCTATACCTCCTTAGTACATGAGATCCAAATACTGAAGAAAGTCCATTGAAGGTCCTCAAAGATGATTAAAATGATATGAAGAAAGGCTAAGAACTGGGACTATTTAGCCCAGAGTAGGAAAGGCTCAGGGACATCTCATCAAAGTATAGAAAATAGCTGAAGGGAGGGTGGAAAGAAGACAGAGCCAGGCTCTTCTCACTAGAGAAGACAGTGACAGGACCAAAACCAATGAGCATCAGGAAACATTTTTTTCTCTGAGAGTGACTGAGCACTTGCACAGATTGCCAAGAGAGGTTGTATACCCTCCATCCTAAGGTCACTCAGGTCTTAGTTGCAGGTTCTGTTGAGAAAAGGTCCCACAGAAGGATCTGGGATAAAAATATGTCCAGTAGAGGGGAGATGGGGATAGATGGGCAGGAAGAGTAGAAGAACAGGTATACAATACAACATATCGATCCCATTCTCTTCCCCCTAAAGCTTTCAGTAAGGTGTCATTTGTTGACTTTCAGGTTGGCCTTTTGTCAGCAGTTCCTCATATGGTCATGACAATCATCGTACCCATTGGAGGGCAGATAGCTGACTTCTTACGAAGCAGGAAGATTTTAACCACTACTACTGTAAGGAAGGTCATGAATTGTGGAGGTACTACTGGATTCTGAAAGTATGATATTACATTTGTGTGCTGCAGTTGATGCAGATACCATAGTTTGGTCCATGCCTATTTATAACAAGAGACATTATTCCAGTTTCCATGGAGAACTCATGTTAGATGCTATTATGGTATAAATCCTTACTCATATAAGCATGCTTTCAAAAACAGAGGAAGCAAGAAGCCTAGTTAATAATTAGAAGAGAAAGTGGTAAGTTTAGACTAAATGATCTGCACAGTAGAAAGAGATGGACAGGATCGTGTCGTCTCAGCAGAAAATAATTGATTTCCAGTTCAGTCACTATGATATCTACATATAAGGAAGATATTAAATTATAGTAAAACTTTCAAGCCAGACATCCTATGGAGCCACTCTCCACTGACAGCTCCTAGCTTACATTATTTATGGATGGCACAGACTGCCTGAAATAGAGACACTGCCATCAGAGAGGCCATGAAGCATGGCTATGCATCTTCACAAAGGATTCTCAGAATTATGGTATTTTCAGGGCATATTTATGATATGATTCAAAATAATTTAACAGAAGGATTGTAATGTTAAAGACTAGAAAACAATAACTTGCACTAGTCACAGAGACTGGAAGGTCCTTGTGGTATTCAGGGATGCCCTATTGTGTTGGTGGCACATTTGTCTGGAAAATCCTGTTTTGACCCATTTGTAAAGAACATATCACATCACAGAACCATGACAAATTGAAGGCAAGAAGTATTTTTCTCCCTTCCTTATCATATTTGAAATGAAAGTGACTTTGCAGAATCACTTTCTCCTTGTTTCACTATAGTGCCCTGTAAGTTAACTTCACCAGCAATGAGGACAAAATAGTAAAGTCTCAAAAAATAAACATTCAAATATTTCTGCAAGTCCACAAAGCTGCTAAGTTATGTTCAAGAAGACACAAAATAACTTTATCTCATTTTAAGTAGCTCTTCTGGCTTGAATTTACTAGTATCTCTGGAACAACAGGAATTTAAAAGTAACTTATTCTCATGTTTCATTTGAAGGCTTTGGGATGGAAGCAACGCTGCTTTTGGTGGTTGGCTATTCTCATACAAAAGGTGTGGCTATTTCCTTTCTGGTGTTAGCAGTGGGTTTCAGTGGCTTTGCAATTTCAGGTAAGAATTATTATTAATCATTATTTTTTACTACTAGTCACAAAAGTGATATTATTATCCTCACTATTGTTACTGTCACAATTTCTGTTCTGTTTGCCTTTAATCTGGCTGTTTATGGGACATTAGCCATTTTTTCCTCTGTTACAACAAATACACTTCAGTATCAATTAAAATACTGAAATGTTGCAGGCAAGACAAGAAGCTTTGAAAGATACTGATTTCCGCTTGCATCAGCTTTGTGCTGCTATTTTCTAATATACTTTCACAATTTCAGCCATCTTTTCTTCTTCCATGAACAGTATCTTTAACAGGAGAGAGAGGGAATTACTCTTGAGGGAATAGTTGCTCAAAGGCTACCAGTTTCAACTCTGATTCCAATTTCTACTTTCTAGTGAAGTCCTTTCTCTGTTCTGTCCTAAACCCAGCCCTTAGAACAGTTGTTTCTAAGACTTTCATGGCTCTCACTGACTTTTGTAGCTCCACCTGTTCTTATTTAAACAACTCTTTTATTGTGAAGATGGAAGGCCATTAGCTAGCAGACTCCAAGAAAATATTATCTAATTATCTACCGAGCAAAAATAATCAGCAAAGTAACCACTGGTCTTTACTTGGTTTATGATTATGCAGATGTAAACTAGTTTTGCCTGTGAGGTGCACAGGCAGTTTCTATCAATAAATTTTTATTAGAAGATTTTCCCAGTACTCAACATTTTCACTGTATTTAATCTCATTGACTTGGAATTCACCATCCTTTCTTGTCGATAAGTTAACTGTAAGACAGATATATGCCCTTGTCTCCCAGAAGGCAAATAATATCCCTGGATAAATTAAGAATGTGGCCATCAGATTGACATCTTGAGACATTCAAAAGCCACACAGGCATGATCCAGTGCAACCTGCTTTAGGTGAACCTCTCTAGAGGTCCTTTCCAACCCCTAAAATTCTGTGATTCTATGATCATTCATAGCTCATGTGAGTAATTTTCATTACCTAAAGCAAAATAATAGCTGATTTTTACTGCTTGTTTTTATTTCTTTATAAAATATGTACCCATCCCTGGAGGCATTTAAGAAAACACTGGACATGTCACTTTGTGCCATGGTCTAGGTGTGGTGATTTTAGGTCATAGACTGGACTTGATGACCTTAGAGGTGTTTTCCAGCCTTAATAATTCTGTGAATATGTGAAAACATGTTACAGTAATTATTTTCCCTACTGTTTTATATTCTGGGGGTTTTTTATCAAGTTAAGCTACTACTTAAAATACCTGAAGATGTGTATTACAAATCATAACTACCTAAGTAAAAAGTTATGAGTTAACAAACAGAAGGCATTCATTCCTTAATTGAAATGTTTTCTGAGTGCCTTGTTTCAGTACAAGAAGTTGGGAAGCACATATACTTCAAAATAGTCTAAAACAAATGGTATTTTCTCTACATGATCCCTGTCGGTGGGGGAAAAAAAGGCTTTTTAAAAAGAATAAACATGTATTTCAGCCTTATTACCAAGAAAATACTACTATTCTTTCTGATGTATATGGTAATGGGCTTTCCTGACCTTCATAGGCTTCTTCAGTCAGAACAGCTGTTGAAAGCCTTGCTGGCTTCATAGTACAAAGCTGTACAACTGGTTCTTGTCTCTTATTTGTTGCAGGATTCAATGTGAATCACTTGGACATAGCCCCACGTTATGCCAGCATTCTGATGGGCATCTCCAATGGTGTAGGGACACTGTCAGGCATGGTGTGCCCACTTATTGTTGGTGCAATGACAAAACATAAGGTAACATTTCATCATGTTTTCTAGGAAAAGGATTAGGTAATGCAACAAAGGCTTAGAACATTTAGGATTTTCCTGTGAACTCCATTCCATCATCAATCTGTGCAGCTGTTTTCTGATATTAGTTTATTTTCTGATATTCTGTTATTAGTTTTAAACATCCAATTTCAAAATATGAAGGGGACAGTGCGACGAGTGGAGGAAGCAAGCAGCCGATTCAGTGTGAATGATAAAGCAAGCTTTGGTTTATTGCCTGGGATAGTCCCAATATATACAGTGCCCAATAATTATGCCTACTAGGCAAGCGGTTATTGGTTTAACCTAAAAGTTACAATTTGCATGTTCCTCTTACTTGCGGTTTCTGCTTAAGCTTAGTTCTCACAGTTGTTTACTGAGAATGCCAAGGCCGCAATGTCCTTGTCCATCTGCGCTATCAGTATCATTGAACGACTCCTCGATCCTCCCCTCGTTACTTTTCACTTAGGCCTGTTGTTCAGGCTCATGCCCTACTTACGTGCAGCATTTCTAAAGTGCCATGATCTCGCTCTTCGAGCCATTCTCCAATAGGACAGATTATTTACTATTATAAACTAATTACCTGCATAGGGAGATATTATTTTATACCATCTGAGGCTGAGTCTCTGCAATATCTCCATCCTGCTAGGCAGTATTTGCAGGACTTGGGAAAATCTTCTACAGCACATCTCTGAAACTCTACAATAAGATTAACTTAGAGAAACCCCCACACTTCTACCTCCATGCAAGAGAGAAATTTCACTGTGAGAAAGAAAAAAAATCAAGTTTTATTTTATTAGCTGTATTATGATAAAATCCACCTCTTCACAATGAATCCTAAGCTGTTTTTTCTGTAACACATGGAATTAAAACAGTGATTGTTGTTCTATATGTGCTCATTCATGGGCAGCGAGTAATTTTTTTTTCTACTGAAAACTGTTCTTTCAGACCCGGGAAGAATGGCAAAATGTCTTTCTGATTGCAGCGCTGGTGCATTACAGTGGAGTGATATTCTATGGTATCTTTGCTTCTGGGGAGAAGCAGGAATGGGCTGACCCTGAAAATCTCAATGAAGAGAAATGTGGCATAATTGATCACGATGAATTAGCTGAAGAAACAGAGATGAACAATGAATCTTTTGTGAGCCCAAAGAAAACATATGGTGCTACTAATCAAAACAGTGAAGTACAGAGAAGGGAATGGAGAAAGCAAAAGCAAGTAACTCAAGACATGGAAGAGCAAACTTTTTACCACTATGAAAATGGCAATTTTCAAAATTTGTCATAATAATTGAAATTGTAAGGTCTATATAGCAATTTCTCCCATCTCCCTTCTAGCCTAGCTGCCCCAAATCATCTGGTATCCATACTTATTTTCTTATTCAATCATATAACATCTGGCCATGTAGAAGGGGTGGTAGTTCTCTTCTAAAGGTATAAAGATATAGAGGGATAAATGATAACAGGAGTGGGAGAAGTGATACTAAATCCTTGCTCAGCAATTTTATCTCCTTGGGACAAACTATTAGGAGATAACCAGCAGTGCCAGGGCTCCTGCCTGGTGCAGGAGCAAGGAGTGCCCTCATCTCACCCGGAAAGAGCAAAGACAAGGTCATATCAGGTGGTGGATTCACAGTGATATATGTAACTGTTTGGGTTCCAGTGGTGTAAAAGTCTGCCCTGAGTGGCCCTGCTTTGTCTTTTTAGGATTTCTGTGGATTGGCATTTGAGCTGCTTAACCCACATCAAACTGAAAGCTCATGTTTTATAGGAGTAAGTTGTATTTAATTACTAAGGGTCACTGGACAAGAGAAAAAAGAACGTGTAGCAGAGGTGGCACAGTATTGCTTTGAATGTTCCTCCAAGAACACAGAGCTTGGATAAGGCAATATATTGGGTAATTATGGTATTTTTCCCTCTCCAAAGATTTTGTGCTGGCATGAAATAGCCTACGCTATGCTTTGTGATGTTGCAGTATTATCGTTCTCAAGTATCGCATTTAGCCATGGTGATGCACACAGGATTTGAATGTTTCTAACTTGCATTTTGCTATTTTGAAGTACAATTGAATACCATAAGAGTGGAATTACATTTGTACTTTCATTTGAATCCATGGATGATTCATCAGGAAGTCAGATGATTCACTTTTTTTGTCTCTGGTTTATTTTTTACTGAGTAAAATATAATCTGCAAGTAAATATAAATATAATATGAAGTAAACTAAATCTGAAATAAATCTGAAGTAAAGTACATATAATCTGAAGTAATGCGAGGGGAATAGATGGGTGCTTGACTTGATGACACAAGACTTTCTAACTGGTTTCAGCAGATAATGTAATGATAGGGGTGTTGTTATGGTACAGCTCAATCCTATCTTGAAACAATGTGGTTTATTAATAAGTCACTAAAAAAAAGCTTTATAACTTTATTCTGTTAGGACAGAATGAAAAAGGAGGGTTGGTCAAAATATTAAACTCTAATCGAGAACTGCTTCTTTCACTACTGGCATTTAGAATGGGTATAAGAAAATACCTGCTCTCTGGAATGTTTGAGTTAATATTTGGGATTTAAGTTCTGGCAGCTTGAGTCAAATGTTCTCACCATTCTATCACAAAAGCTGGACTAGCTGCTGTCAAACTCCTTTGCAATATTCACCATGGTTTATGAAAGAGAGAGGATCACTTCTTAGCATATGCACAAAGCTAACAGCTTCTTCCTTCCTCTCCAATCATGTGGCATGTATCTAGTAACAATATGAACTCTTAACAGGGAAAACATATTAGGAAAGGATTTAAGAAAGGAATCTGTGTTAATATAATCCATCAGAGAGAAAAGAGAAGAGCAGACAATGGACTATTCTAGAAACAGTAAAGTTTTCTGAGAAGAAGCATATTTTTTCCAGTGATGATTAAAAGTACCTTTCCTGTCTCTCCAAGAGGAAAGCAAAAGGAGTGAGTGTTGTTGTAAGGTCAAAGAACTACAAATATCCCAAGAGTTGGGAAAACAGCCAACTGGCTCATGAGAGCTTGGCTGACTTTCTGGTGAACGCACTGCTGTTTCTCACTGTTACAAATATGCACCACAGCTGTCACAAGTGACACGTAAAACAGTGAGCAGCTCAGTTTAGCAGACTGCACTGATTTAGTTCAGTGGAAGTTTGACTTTGATGTTTGAGCATTATTTAATGCCCTGTCATAAATTGTTAAAAAACACTTGGATCAGCTTCTGTATTTAAATAAACACTTCCTTTTCTAAATGCAACTGCTTCCAGAGGCAGAATATCACTTCTAATCAGTTGAAGTCATGCACAGACCATGATGTTTTTCCAGGCAATGGTATTCAGATGTTCAGGTTGTCTATTTCCCTTTCTTTTTTTGTTTGTTTAAATTGTTCTGGTGTATTGCATGAAGTGTAAATATCAGCATAGGTTGGAAGTTACTTTTTATTCCTGGAAATCTTTGTTACTTAATCAACTCATCTATACAGTGGCTTCCACAATACTGTATGAGCAAGAATAAAGAAAATTTTGTTACTTCAGTGATGTTTAATGTCTTTATCTGCAACCTGTTCTAATGGCCTTTCCTTGTGGGATCAGAGCATAATCCCTGAGTTTTTGTTAGAACTATCTTAAGATGTTAGAATACTTTAAAATATTTAAGCAATTCTGACTTCAAAAAAGTAATGTCTGTAATGCTAGTGGACATGAATAACTGAAATTATGTTTTCTAAGAAGAAATATTAGCTTGATAAAACTTAATCTATTGCATTATTTGCATATTTTTATGTCCTCATGTCCAAAATAAATTTTGCATATTTTCAAATATAAGACGATGCTCATACACACAAAGTTTGATTTGAAATGTCTTTCTGATCACAGAAGGAAGCAAAATGTTATTTATGTTGGAAAAGAGATCTTAAGCAAGCTAGAGGAAGGGTCAGCTCTCTGTAATGTTAGATGGCAGAATAGACAGGCCTCAGAATATTCATTTATGTTAGAGAAGAGTAAAAGCAGGATACTAAGACCTAGGTCTATGTTAAGTGTTGTTCAGTGGATGTCAGTGTTGTTCAGTATTGCTATCCACTGACTAACCAAGAAAGCTGAATTTCCTTGATGCCAGAATATTTCTGGATATAACCATTAGGTTAATGATAATTATGTATATGTAAGGATTAAACAAAAACATTTCTTGTAGTAAGAAAGTAAAAATTGACAGAAACTGTGAAAATTCACCTGAGTAGAAACTTATCCAGGGACATCATCACTTAGTCAAAAATAGTATACAGACTTCTGGATAAAAAAATAATAGGGGCATCCAGATGTTAACAAAGTGCCAGGAGGTGTCTCATGTGTGTGACATAATTAATTTGAAATTTGAGAGACAAAAGTTAATTCAAGGTCATGCAAAGTGTGTTGTGACTTCACATGAATGTTTCCAATTGACTTTAAGTTTAGTTGTCATTTTGAGGAAAATTTTGTATAAGATCTCTTATATTTTTTCCCATTTTCATTTGAAGACCTTAGTGTGAGAGTGCTAATTCATTATTTAAATTTTATGATACATAAGTGAGTATTTGTTACGATTGAAAAGATAGAGGAAGGAAGAAAAAGAGAAAGCAAGTTGCAACTAAAAGTCTGTGCATAAAGAGGGTTGAGGGTGGATAAGAAATCAGTTTTCAAATCCTGGAAGTAGAACTTTGAGTACTTTAGATTTTTGGAGTTAAAAACCTACATGGTTTGGTCAAAACCTGATATTCTGCATCACTCAGGGAGTTCACACAGATCTCATTTGAAAGCGTAACTCTCATGAAATCAGGAACAATTAAATAGATTAAAACCTCTTCCTTCTTATGTCATGCAAATGTTTTTGCTGGATTAGCTAACACTACTAGTGAGGTAACACCACTAAAGCTTAATACGTGCATGCAGAAAACAGTCTGGCAGACTTCTTTGTAAAAAATGCTTTTAACGGCTTCCATATCAATATCAGCAATTTCCATTTGATAACACTGTTTAGCTGTGACAGAAATTATTTATTATCTCAAACTGTCTTGGTTTTAGTGTTTATACTGCATATAATTTTTACAGCCCTTCTATAGGCAAAATTACATAAGAAAGAAATTTATGTGAGAAATGTAGTAAAGATTCTCCTTTATGCTGAATTATCAGTAAGTAATGTAAGAGCAAACACATTTTGCTAAAAAAGCCTATCATTTGGACACTTTAAGTCTTGATCATAATAAATACTTGACCAATTTAACATGTTTTGCTCCCTCATTTAATTAGTGTATTGATATTTGCAGCAGCCAATGGACTATGCTTTTTTATGCATAACCACATTAATCTACTCAATAAAGTCAGTGCTCAGACTTGCTGTACGAACTTTCAGCATCTACTTTGCTCCTTGGTTTAGGCTTATTTCTACTTGCAAAACAAATTCAAGCTCCTTTAAGCAGGTTAAGCAGGTCATGACTGTGTTAGAAAAACACTGGAACATGCCAATTTTGAGCCATGCTGGGTAGCTGATGCTACCCTGGCTGGCCTAAGGTCAATGCCACACTCTGCTCTGCCAGAGCACAAAGGAAAATGCCATGCTTGGACAGAGCTGGAGGTCAAAGTCACTGCACACTTTTCTAGTATGCATTTCTTCATTTTGTCAATTAAGTTTTTATAGGAGAATGTGAAAGTTTGCTGATGTCAAGATTTTCGCTTGTTCACCGAGCCAGTCTTCTCATTGTAGAAGACTATCAGGTTCATTACCTGTCTTATAAAGAGAGGAATGATATCTGCTTTTCTGAGAATCATGAGGAACTTTTGCCAATCATAGTCTTTCAAAGACCATTGAAAGTGGCCTTACAGTGTGTTCTGGTCCAGGAACAAATCTGGGGGCACAGAGACCTGAGACCCAGTTAGGAATTCCCCTCCCCCTGATCTGTGTGATATAAAAGGTTTGACACCTGGTATGCAAGTGAAAAAAATTTAATAACTTTATAAAGAAGGCTTATTAAGTAACAATTCTAACAAAACAAAGGTATTTCCCCTCCCCAAAACCCACAACCTATACCAAAAACCCACTGCCTTCCAAAACCTGAAAAGGTCAACATCGAATGCTGGGGGAAGCAGCAGGAGGTAGAGCGCTGGAGCCTGGAGGAAATCTGTGGGGTAAAGCAGCTGTAGTGAAGTGGTAGTGCTCTTCTGCAGGAAGCGGCTCCCATGGCAGGGTCCAGGACAGAGAAGCCCCAGTGGGGCAAGTGGCAGTAAGTTTGCAGATGCTGGGGAGGGACAGGCAGAAGTCCATGGTGAACAGCAGGGGTTCCGGAGAGGTCCAGCAGCAGCAAAATGCAGAAACAAAGAGCAGTACCCAAAGAAGGCAGCTAAACTAGGCTACAAAAAGCCCCTTGAAATAGTCGTGGTAAACCAGTCCCAGAACTGAACAGATTTCCCACTCAAAACAATATCCAATCATAGAGCCAAGAACTCCTGCTCAAAAATAATTTCCAGTCATAATGTTAGAAAATCTCCCACTGAACAATAAAGTAAAAAATAAACCTAAAAAGATATTTTGGCTTTCCTGTGAGACCTCTCCCCTCCACCTTGCCCACTCTCTCTCCCGTGTGGCATTGTCCCGCCAAATGGCAATGCTTAGCCTGTCCTTACAATACAGAAAAGAAAAAAAGAAGGGAACAGAGACGGTGTTACAAACTGGGGTTTTTTCTCTCTGCCCCAGGACACAGTGACATCAGCAGCTCTCTCAACACTCGTGGTAAATCCCATCAGGGCCTATAGACCTGCGTACATCTGATCTGTTTAGATGTTCCCTAAGTTATTTCTCCTTCATGGACTGTAAGTCTTTACTGCTCTGGACTTCCACACTGGTTCAGGGCCCTTGAATACCCAGAGCCTAGTCTCACCAGTGAAGACTGAGGGAAAGTAGGCATTAAAGGCCTTGGCTTTCCCTATGTCCTTTGTCACTTTGTTCCCTGCCCCATTTAGTAGCAAACACAAATTTTCTCCCTAGTTTTTCTTTTGCAGATGATATATATGCAGAAACCTTACTTGTTGCCCTTTATATTGCTCACTGGCTACAATGCCAGATAGCCTCTGGCCTTGTTAATAGCATCTCTGCACAGTTTGCAGAGATTCCTTCTGGGTCATGAGGTGTCAACAAAAGTGCCTAAAAGT
>VZRI01014610.1:0-13806 GCA_013397515.1 Upupa epops
CTGCGCATCCACTAAGTTATGATTGCATATTTTTTTATGTCCATTTATGCATCATACCAAAGTCTACCAATTAATCATGACAGCAAATACATTTTTAAATAATTGAATTTGCTTTAATCAGAATTAAATAGAAATGGCCTGGATTTTCTGATTTTCCGTAATACCAGTTCATGCTTTTGCAAGAACTAATTTAATACTTTTCTTTAATTCAATTTCCTAGATCATTTCCAACCCAGGACTCACTGTGCTTTTCACACTAGTTACAAGTTTGGCTCATTTTAGTTTCAACTGTTCCATTATTATAAACTCCACATATGGGAAATTAGCAAGTGTGGGTAGCAGCACTAGAACAAAGATCCACAATATAGTACAGTCCAATTCCTATTACACAAGAATAACATTCAAGTGTTTTTTGGTTGTGTTTTGGGTAATATTCGAACATCTCATACTGCTTTTCAAGTCATCAAACTGCAGAAGTATCAACATGACTCAAGCATTTCTGGTTCGTCCTCTTTATTTTCCTGTTTAGGTTTGTGTACTGTAACCTTTCTAAATCTGTTAGTTCTAGTATTTCAACTTTCTTACCAGTAACGTGTTGATACCGAGTTCTTCCCAGCATAGAATGCATAGCATGTCCCATTTCATGGAAAAGATTCTCCATCATGCCAGGACTCAACAGTGTTGGGGCACCCCGTGCTGAATGAGGCAGACTAAGCATAAGAACAACTACAGGCAGCTGGTACTCTCCGTTTTCCCTTAGCCTGCCTCCACGAACTGTAAAGTGACAATCCTTTTCAAGATAAAAGCAAAAATGTGGACATATATATCATTATCGTGATATTAAAACAATGATAGAACAATAACACTAAAGTATTAAACTAAAAATATACTCAGTTACACAGGTTGCATTCAATGACCATTAACGGTGTTGTTCAATAGCAGCATACTGTTTCTCTGTCTTTGTTTCACATTCACAAGAAAACTACCTTTTCCATAAAGATGGTGTTTCTTTTGGAAAATACTTTGTGTGTGTTTCAGATTCCAATTTTTCAAAAAAGCATCAATAGCTCAAACTTACTGATGTGCTGTATCTCTAATTTATGTTCTTTTTTTCATACTTCAGCAGTAAACTCTATAAAATTTACTGCACAGCACTCTTACTATCTTGTGAAACATTAGAAAAAGAGAGTAATAATTACTGTAAACTTTGGTCACTTACCAGCTCACTACAGGTGGTAATCACAGAGTGAATTATCTATTGCGCTGCATCTTACAGTTAATGTAGCAGCATTAGGAGGCATGAGTGAGTGAGCTACAACAGTTGGAACCAACTGCAGTTTTAAGTAGAAATTTGAATAAAACGTAATTATGAGTTTTCACCTTTATAGAGTACTAAGATTTCAGACAATCTTTACTTGTAAATAATAGGCCAGAAAATAAGTTTTTCAATTTCTGCCAATTGTCTAAACATAGTCGTAGAACATTTTCTAATGCCTGATACTCTGTGGAACAAATATTCTGAGTGCAACCTCTCAGCTGACAATTGTAAATGAAAAGTTACTCTTGAAAATATTTTACCTAAAGCCACATATTAAGTTATGGGCTTTCCTTGTTTCATTCATTTTAAACAGAGGGAACTATTAATAAACTGGCATTGAACACAAACACCCCTAGTGTTGCAGTCTTTACTCAGATAAACCCCATGCTGGAATTTGATCATAAATGTTACCTGATGTGGTTTATTAGGCCGCTGAAAAAAGTCACAATAGATGTATCCTAGTAAACCTTCTGTTTCATGAACTACAGCCTGAAGAAAAAAAACAAGTATTTCCTCACTGGCAAACAGATTGAAGACACAGGGTTCCAAACAAAACCTTAAGAGTTAATATATAACAAAGTGGGAATATTTCATGTAAAATCTGTTGGTAATTTTAGTCGGGAAAAAAATATGTACACGATTCACAGTTTGTCCCTCAAACTACAGCCATTTCTGCATTTCATTTTAAACGAACTAGTGACAGATTAAAAGTAACACTCTACCCCCTAAGTGAGTTCTGAGAAATCAGCAGTAAGAGAAACTAATTTATTATGGAAATTAAAACCAGAAAGAGTAAGCAGCAATTACAAATTGACCCACAGGTTATAAAGAATATTAACTTTTGCTGGAGGCTGAAAGTGGAAGAGTAGTGAAGAATATAAGGCAGTGTATTCACAGAGGGAAGACAACAGAGGAACCAGGAAACCTGAAGAGCTAATTACTGCACAACTGTTTATCTCCACCCTCCCCTAAAAAGAAGGCAGAAAAAGTATTAAAAATCAATGTCAAAGCCACAATGACACGTGGAATAACAATTCTGACAGATGCATGAATGCTAGTATATGCAACTACAGTATTCTAGTTGTTTACAGTCATCTGTCTACAACTTGAAACTAAAACAACTAGCAAGGCTCATTCAGAAGGATGGTTTGAAAGATACAACGGTGATCTCCAGAGAAAATTCTCCTGATTCAGGTGCTTTCACACAGGCCATAAAATACCAAACATTATAATGGCCATAAAATGCCAAGCCTATAAAAGGCATTTAGAGAGAGTATAGAGCACTAAAATCAGACAACTAGTCTGTGCTTCTGGTAGTTAACCAAGCAGATTAAAAACAAAATCTGATTCATGGCTCAGAGGAACACAACCTCTTAGAACCATAGAGTTAGAAGGGACCTCCCAAAGTGTTCTAGTCCAACGCCCCTGCAACAAGCAGGGACATTATTCTCTAGACCAGATTGCCCAGAGTCCCATCAAGCCTGACCTTGAATGTCTCCAGGCACAGGGCCTCAACCACCTCTACAGGCAGCATGTGCCAGTGATCCACCATTGTAAAGAACTTTTTTCCTGTTGTCTAACCTAAATCTACCCTTTTCCAGCTTAAAACCATTCCCTCTCATCCTGTTGTTACACACCCTTGTGAACAGTTCCTCCCCAGCCCTCTTATAGTCCCTTTCAGGTATTTTTAAGGTCGCTATAAGGTACCTCCACAGCCTTCTCCTCTTTAGGCTGAACAACTCCAGCTCTCTCAGCCTGTCCTCACAAGAGAGGTACTCCAGCTCTCTGATCATTTTCATGGCCCTCATCTGAACACGCTCCAACAGGTCCTTGTCTTTCTTATGGTGGGAGGCTCCAGAGCTGGATGCAGTACTCCAGGGAAGGTCTCACCAGGGCAGAGCAGAAGGGCAGAATCACCTCTCTCAATCTGCTGGCCACACTTCTTTTGATGCACCCCATGATGCAGCTGGCCTTCCAGGCAGCAACTGCACATTGGTGACTCATGTCCAGCTAGCTTTTCATACATTAGTACCCCTATGCAGTTTTCCACAGGGCTGCTCTCTAGCACATCTTCCTCCAGTCTGTACTAATACCACTGGTTGCCTCAGCCCAGGTGCAGGACTCTGTACTTGGTCTTGTTGACCCTCATGAGGTTTGCCTGCGCCCATTCCTCCAGCTTGCCTAGGTCCCTCTGGATGGCATCCCATCCATCTGGTTTAGCAATTGCACCACTCAGCTTGGCATCATCAGCAGACTTGCTGAGGGTGCACTCAATGCCACTGTCTATCATTAATAAAACTATTAAAAAAAACCTGGTCCTAGCACAGACCCCTGAGGGACACCACCTGTCACTGTTTTCCATCTGGACATTAAGGCATTGACCACTACTCTCCAGATGTGGTTACCTGGACAATTCCACATCCATTGAACAGTCCACCCATCAAACCCGTACCTCTCTAACTTACAGAGGAGGCTGTTGTGGGGCAGAAGACCAGACAGATGATGTCCCTCGTTTAACTCCCCCTTGTCATTTCAGATGTTGGGAACAAGACTACTTACCAACTTTCTAACATCTTCAGACCAAACCTCTCCTCTTTGTGTCTGCTCACCATAAAGGGAGATTCCTAAGAGCTGACTAAACAAAGAGTTCAAACCTTCCATGCATGCTCCAAGAGAGAAAAATGGACAGTACAAGCTGGGATCAATGTTGTACCTAAGGAAATACAAGAATTACCAAACCGTTAGTTGAGCTACATAAACTAGTCTTCACATCTAAGTCATAAGATGTTATAAAACACATGCCTTACCTTTATTGAGCATGTTTCACTTGATCTTTCACATAGTAAACCTAAGTCACAGACTAGTTATTTCACAGTGCTTCACAGCAATTCAGTTTTTCTTATATTCAAATTTGGATACCAAATTCAGCAGATGCTGACTATGATTTTTCAGAGATACTGTGAACTCATAGCTCTGACAGACTATACAACACCATGGGTGGCGAGGCTGTGGCTTTTGATCCACCAACAGGCCACTGGCATTCAATTGCCATTCCCATGCCAAGGGGATCAGAAAACAGAGGTGGCTTTGGCTGTGGTATAAGCCAAATCCTCAACTACGGCAAGAAACCAACCAGTAAGCACTGATGACTCTGCAGGATTGTCTTTGACCGAAGCAACAGAAACAAAAAGGAGACACAATAATCGCCTCCCATGAATGAACCATACCTCCAGCTCTCAGGATTCCCTGAACCACATAAAAAGTATCTAACAAATTTGAGCTACATGACAAGAGACATGGCATTCAAACATGGCCAAGTTTCCTGAGCCTAACATCAAACAACTATGTTCAAGATACTTCATTCATGACACATGTACTAAGTAAGATGTCATGTGTCTGCATGCACATACTTTTTGTTCATTCTCAGTTTGTGTACCTCTAGAAGTAGACATGTATGCAGCCCATAGCTGGGCTCAAAATCCTTTACTCTAAAAGAAGGATTACAAAATAATAGGTAGATGGAGGCTGTGAAACAGCCAGCTGGTCCCCATTCACTCCACTACCATTTCCTTTCTTCTCATCACCACAAATAAAAGGCCTAAAATTAAGTCCACTGGGGATACTGCATTTGTTCTTAAATATGCCAATGCATTTTATTTTTCTAGTATTTTTCATGTTACCTTCTTATCACATTCTCTAACAGCATCTTGCAACAACCACAGAAACATCTATCAAAAATGGAGGTCAAACATTTTCTTAGCCCTATCATCACCACTAAATCATGTCCTTCGACAAAACATCTATCCTTCATACCCTTCATTTTGATTAATTTTACACTACAGATGCAAGAAATTAAAGCAAATGTATTCTATTCTATTTTTAATTATACTACAACACATGCAATCATAGAGCTGTCTGGAAGGGACCTCCAAAGGTCATCTAGTCCAAGTCCCCTGCAGTAAGCAGGGCATCATCAAGCAGATCAGGTTTCTGAGAGCCTTGTCAAGCCTCATCTTGAATTTCTCCAAGGATGGGAACTCAACTACCTCCCTGGGCAACCTGTTCCAGTGTTCAATCACCCTCCTGCTAAAGAACTTCTGCTTCAATCCTCTTCTGTTTCTGCTCTGAAGCTTTCCCTTCATAAGACCTGTTAACATGATCCTTCTGTTACAAGGAAAATTAATACCTTTTAGCAGTGAGTCATATCAACCTTCATAATTGAATGACTGGCTTTTGTCACATCACTTTAAAATCTTACACCATCTTCCTACTTATTACTGTGAATATTAAACTAAATCTATTTGTAATTTAAATACTCACTTCTTTAAATAAGGACTAACCGTACATGAAAAATTCATATGAAATACTGTCTCAATAGAAGTTTACTATAATGTGAAGCAGAATTTCTCAACACATACCCCTCCACACTGCAAAAAAACTCACTTTTAGTCCTTCACTTGCTAAAGCTGGATCTTCTCTAAATGCAGCATTCTTGCCTCTGCCCTAGTCCTGCACATCCTATACTAGCTTCTGCAGAGCCACTCTGGTTTAGGTTATAGAAAGATTAAGCAGTCCAGGTGTAGCACAAGATCCAGCTATACCACTACCTCAGAACCAGGTGAGTATCAAAGATGCACTCAACTGGTTTCACAGAAGTTCAACCAACCCTGCTAGAGTTATGCTGACCATATGCAGAGCCAATCTAGTACCTTCACATCCTCCTCCCCCTAACATTCAATATCATTCAGTGTTCTGCCATTTCCTCCCTGTTAATTCAGAGAAGAGAGCTGAATCTATGAGATATTTGGAGAAAGAACCCATATGACAAAGTACTGCAAACACACACTTCACTGAAGCTGACAATCACAGCAAACCATCAGATTTTCACAGCTGAAGGAAATCAGAACATGGACTCCCACCAATGAGTTCAGCTGCAGTAAAATAAGGATATGAGAATGACAAAAAAGAACACTCCCTCCAGAAAACAATTAAACTAAGCCACATTTACTCAGCAAGGAAGAAAAAATCACATGAAGGATGATATCAAGAGAGACCAGACTTTTCAACATTTTCTGAAGAGGAGAAATATTTTTCTGGTGGACCAGCTAATATCGGCAATCATTTCCAAGCACATGAAAAGACAAGAATGTAATCTGGACTAGTCACCATGGGTTCACCAAGGGCAAATGTCATGCCTGGCCAACTTAATAAACATCTATCATGAACCAACTAAGCAGACTTCAGTAAGACCTCTGCCACTGTCTCCCATAGGATCCTCAGAGAGAAGCTGTTAATGTATGGGCTGGATGAACAGAGAGGTGGACTGAAAACTGCTGAATGGCCAGGCTCAGAGGGAGCCAATCAGTGGTGCAAAGACTATGTGGGGGCAAGTTACTAGGGGTGGGTTGGACCCTTCCAATCTCAATCAATTCTAGTTCTGCTCTCACTTATTTCCCCATTTCCATCTTTCCTACTACACCAGCGTAAAAAGTCAGAGATGAAGATACAGAAAAATCCTCAAATAGTACTAGTACCTTATAGCACAAGATTCGATATTTAAATCACTTTTGGACAATCCTAACAGCAGTCATTGGTAATTATTATGTCTTAATTTACCTAATAGGTGTTGATAGGGCATTTTTTGTTTGTAAATCACTGCAGTGTCAGAGGTCTTACTAAGAAAGTTACCAAAATGTGAGAACATAATGTATTTTTCATAGTCTGATTATAATAATCAATAGTTCTCTTCAAAATGAGTATTGGGTACTGACAAAATGCTGCTGCTCCAGGAAGTAGATAGTTCATCTTGGAAATCCTTCTCTGACAATAGTCTACACCCCACTACACACTAATAATTTCAGAAACCAAAACATGAACTTAATTCACAACTTTTGAATTTGGTCTTACCTCACACATGAGCAATTTTTTCACAAATCCAGTAACGCCTAATCCCAAACGTGTGCAGATACCAGCAAAACTTTTTCCATGGGCTTATGTGGGAATAGAAATTATCCATAACCTCAGCTATCTGAAGCTGATGTTCTGTAACAAAACTCTCAGGTCCTGGAATTATTATTAATAAATGACCTTGCCTTTCAGTGGCAAGAATATGCACATTGCTGACTCTTCTCTAAGGTCTCACCTTCAAGACTTAATGCTACTACAGAATTGAAGTTACAACACTAGATAAAATTAGAAGACAACGGGGAAAATGGAAGAAAACTATTTAAAAGAAGCATGCATCTTTCCTAGAAAAAAAGAATACTTAGTGAGCAGAACACAAATCCTACAATCTCTCATAGACCTGTGAAAGTGAAATGAGACTAGAGGGTGTGCGTGGAAAACTATTTGGAGGAGTTTACAAACTCCACAGTCTCTTGTTGAAGATTCTTGTTTGATTGCAGGCATTCACAGTATCACAGTAATGATGAGGCTGGAAAAGACCTTAATGATCATCCAGTCCAACCTAAAACCAACCAAGTAAACCTAACATCTGACATCTAGATCATGCTATTCAGCACTTCATCCAGCCTAACTGTGAATACCTCCAGAGACAGCAACCCGACCACCCCCATGGGCAGCCCATTCCAAAATCTGATCACTCTTTCAGTGAAAAACTTTTTCCTGATGTCAAGTCTAAACCTCCCCTGATGCAGCTTAAGATTGTGACCCCTTGTGCTGTCTCCTTCAAACAGTAGCAGTCATTAACAACTTCATCATTTCCAGATGACAGGAAAAAAGCATCTGTTTGCTAGTAAATGATTACCCAACCTCAGTTATTCACAGCTTCATCACCTTTGTGAAACTGCAAGAACAAAGCATTTTTCAGGCATACTCCTTCATCGCTCAAATTCTAAAACACTAGCACAATTTCTTGGCAGCAATGGGGACCACAATTGTGACACCAAGCCAAACTTCTCTCCTCTCAGCCCTGGTGAATGAAATTGCTAATGCCGTTGCAGGGTCCTGGATTGTATCTTCAAAGTGCTCTCTAATCTCATCCAAATTATCCAAGAGACCCCATAAAACTCCAAGATGAAGATTTTAGCACCTTAAACTGCCCTGTAACAAAGAAAAACTTGCCTGTGTAGGAAGCAGAGCCTCTGAGGGCTGATCCAAAACAGTAAAATGAATTATTCCTGAAGCTAAATGGGAAAATTTAGCTCAAAATCTACAATGGGTTTTTTTCAAATGTAAAACCAAATGCATTTAAAAATGCATGCAAAAGCCTCCCAACAAAACCCTACCAAAACAAGGCATTCCACTGCCCCTGAATTGCTCACTGGTCACAACAAAGTCATCTTCATAACCTACATGTAGTAACTACTGATGACCCTGCTGTGCATGCTATCATTATTAAGCTTCATGTTAAAGTAGCAGATTTTTCAAGCTCTATCAACTGTGAGCTCAGGTAGTTGTCTAAGCTTTTTTCCTTCTATTTAAACAAATAATAAAAAATTCAAATAAAACTGCAAGAAACAGCTGCTTTAATAAGAGCAGAGTCTTTATGGTCACTTTTTGGTAGGCTGCCTCTGCACTTCTCAGCCAAGTTACAATTTTTTATCTCCAACAGGAAAGAGATTCAAGTATTTTGAGGAAAAGAAATCCGAAACAAAGTTGCTATGATCCATACTGAACTACATTAACAGCCATTGCGCTACCAGTACAATTTCTGATACGGTTTATTGTTACTAGTAAGAAAAGTTAATGTTCTGGAGACAGACAGCTAAAATCAGCATTGGAAACCAACTGGTGATCCATTTGGCAATAACCACAGGGAAGTGCCTGAAGACAGGTTTTCTTGTACGCTATAATTTGTTTGCTGCACCAGCTGAGCAGACAGGCAGAATTCAGTGGGGAGGATGATGCACATAACATACTGACATCACTAGCAGGACACTGTACTGCTGTCTCCCAAGCTGACAAACACATGGAAACATGGTTATACCACTTCCTAAAGAAGAAAAAAGGACTCAATTCAGCTGATCAAGCCAGGGCAAAAATCGAACATCCTGTCTGGATACATTTTCACTTAAAATATGAGTTCTGGGCTCCAATAAGATGATTCACAGTGCTTCAAACAGGCACCCAGAATGCCTCGTCACCAGAGAAATGCAGTCACAAGCACAACACCAATCTCAGGGCTAGCAATGTACTAACTAGTGCTAACTAGAAGTTGTCTTGGGCTCAGCTATGAACTTTCTTGCTCCTCTCTGGAACAAAGGCGGCTTTCCTGACTGTATTGCATGTTGTACACCTGAATTCCAAGAGGATGAACAGCCTAGCACTTTTCTATGGCAAGACGCCTTTGAGAAAGTAGGCAAAGGAGATGGCAGAATGAAGGTTTGATGAATCACAACAGAACTTCACAGAGAACTAGATGTTCCAGTCAAAAAGATTTAACAGAGAACCTTCCTTCTGAGATATTTGAGGTAAAAAACCCAAACAGGTATGGATTGATTTTTGATACTTTCAATGCTGTATAAAATCTTCTCAACTACATTTTCTTGAGCTCCCATGTGAAACATAAAGGATCTGCAAGCACTTCTGGAATAGCAGGAAAATGGAATCCGGCAATTTCTATCCATTATGGACATACACACAAGAAAACACAATCACTAATCTAAAGATGTCTTCTTGAAATCAAGAACACATGTTTACCAGAAATGGCATCTAAAAATTCTCTATGCCAAACCTTCAGGTAGCTACTTTGACTTAAAAAAAGAAACACAAAAAAAATAAATCAAGAATTGAAAGTAGACTCTTCTACTGTAAAAACAAACCTTAAAGTATTTTATTGTTCCTGTAGAATGACATTACTCATAGGCTTAAACATCCAAAACTGTGAAAGACTGAGATGAACAAAACTGGACAAAAGAAATTTGTTTTGCTTCCATTTTAAGTAGTATTCCAGTAACTTCATTCACTCTGAACATCTGATTTCAAACGCTAAAGCCTTTGTATTTATAATTAAGCCCTGGAAAAAATGAAAATTTTCTTATGTATTTTATGTCAGAATGTGAGTTCTGAAACTTTACAAAGAAAAATCTCTGTACCCTCCTAAAGAAAGCAAAAATATCAAAGAAAATAGCAGTTTCTTTGATGTAAATTCCTACTTTGTATTAAAGGATAAGCTATATAAAAAAATCCAGACACCTTGCTTTTACAGTATGCAGCACAGAACTATTTTTTAAAAGAAACAACATAGCCAAACCGATTTAAAAGCCAGTTTTAAAAGTATGTTGACTGACACAATGAGGTTTGGTTATTCTTCAAGAACAGCAGGCTTCAAACAAAAAAGCTGTGTCCCTGCGAAGAACAAAGATGTAGTATGTGATTATAAATAATTATTTCTAAGCTTCCATGACATCACTGAGTCTAAATAAAACACAGACTTCTAGAATCACTTTCATTTAAGCTACGTATTTGGAAGGAAACTAAGACTGTTTTGTGTAGCATGACTTTCATCTATTAAGAATGCTTTCTCTAAACTTGGACAGTAGGGATATTTGAGTAAGGATCATTGTTCTTCAGAACATGAGCATCTGGACTCTTAACAGTTACAGACTGGCTGCTTGGCAAGAATTCTTACCAGTGGCTATTAAATGTAGTCCATCATATATCCTGATCATTCATTTTTTTTATGTTTGAGAAAAACTATTGTCTGTTGACATCCATGAAAATACAGAACACTAAGTTAACTATCTCTAATAAAACAGATTCTCTGAAAAATTTCAAAGAAACTTGAAAAAATCTTGTAAGTAGAAGATAAAAGTGAGATGAACCCCTCAGGTTAACTTAAGGAGATCAAGACAAGGAAAACCCCTTCCAATTTTCATTACATGCCAGACCATGAAATTTAATTCTTCACCTGAAGGGAGACTCTTAACCATGATTTATAGAAGACTCTGAATTTCTTAAAAATAATAGTAATAATAATAGAAGCCTTTGTACTTTCCTCAACCATAAACTAGTCCCTGTATCACACATTTCTTTTTTCTTTCTGTTAATTGCACTTCACAGAACATTTTGAAGGCAGTAAGGGGGTAATTTAGCATACTAGTTTGGTATCAACACCGTAAACAACTTATTGATTTCACTTTGTTTTCAAATTATTAACAATTTCTCTGTCCTTCCACAACATTTTGAATAAAGAAAGAATTCTTGAAAATTTAATCCTGGTTCACAGCAATCACTTTTAATAATTTTAATAACTTACAGGTTTTTCTCCCAAAAACATGGTCCACCAGTTTCGTGACTGATAAGTTAAATGGACATTCTGCACTTGCTTTAGTTCATTTAATAGAAGGTATGGCTTCCTCCACTTATAAACAGATAGTTATACAAAGTTTTCCTGTTCTACAAGCACTTTGGTTGAAAAACTTCCTGGTTCTTCTTAAATTTTGCATTCTTTTTCCACTTCAGCTTTCAATTTGAACAGAGTACACAGAGTCTGCTTTTCTCAGACATTCCACAAAGAGTCTGGGCTATTTTTCCTTGTGTCATTCCCAACAGAGAACACTCTTTCATAAAACAAAACCTAATTTAACAAAAAGCAGCCATAAACAAGTCTGTTTACAAGTAACTTACAAAACTCAGCATTAGTTGCAGATTTTAGCAATTTGAGAAATGTCCAGTCATGTTTAGGTACCTTGGGGTTGAAGCTACCCCTCTGAAAAAAGGGGTACCCCTCTCTCCCCTGAAGCTGGCAGCCCATGGATAGTCCCATCAAGAAAGGAGGTGAGTTATTCCTAATTTCTGCCCAACTGGCCACCCCAAGATCCAAAATGCCTGAAGTCGCTTCCAACACAGCAGGAAACTTGCTCATTCCCATGGCCAGTCTTATTTATTTATGCAGTCCCAAAGAGAAGGGCCAGCAGAGTGCAATACCCTGCACAAACATCCCAGCTGAAATTGAGTAAAATCTTCCACATTCTGAAAATAATCCAAACAGTGAGTTACAGCCAGCAAAGTCAGCCTAGCCTGGTAATCACCAAAGGTTAGAGAAACAGGAATTAACACAAATACACCAAGCTCAGGGCTAACTGATGGACAGTTCTGTGCCTCTGGTAGAAGATGCTTAAACTCAGTCCATCCCACCTTCATGGAAAACAGTTGCCCTCCAAAAGTCTCCTCCAGCATTTTTTTTTTATGTTTTTTTATGACCTGGGAGAAGTCAGCAAAGCTACAAGTTCTTTGCAAGATCAGGGCCTTGAGAATTATTTGTAACTGCAGCTGCATCTACTGAGAAGTAATGTAATTTAATTAATATCACGGTACTTGCTTGCACTGAAACTCAACAGTGTTATTTCTATAATATACATACTAGACATCTTATTACTTGTTCAAGACTGAAGCATGTTCCAGCATTCACTGTTTTATTACCCTTAGCCTGCCAAAATTTTTGAGGTTCTCTTAATTACTCTATCTTCTTTTAAGATACTAATTCTGTGAATTTCAGACTTTTGTCTCCAGTTCTCTCTTAAACGCCTGACATCTATTTTCTCTGCCACCTAAACTAGAGCTACAAAAACATTACACCGACGAAAGTGTGAGTTTAAAGCTAGAGAGGCTATTTGATGTAATTCTTTTTTTAAACAAAAAAAAAAGGAAAGTGAACTCTCTTGTTGCCATCAATTATAGACTTACAGTTTTTATATTGATCAAGCTTCCCGGGAAAAGACTTGGTGAAATCTGACAGAAACAGAACTATTGTGGCTAGGTTTACAAAAAAAAAAAGTAATCTCTGAATTAAGTCTGGAGCTCCTCCTGCTGTTCGACTTACAAAACAGCAGAAATAGGAACATAAAGTATCATGGTGAACATAAAGGCAACCTGGTGTGACAGCAAACGTCTTCACAATTCAACAGTGAAAATTCCATACTTCAGAAAGACATGTCCAGCTAATCTAACAAAGGATATGTTTCTGTAGGCCTGTTCTAATATAGAATAAACATGTATTTTCTAATACAAAAATGCATTAAATTACACAATATACCAACAGACACTTTTAAAATGAAAGCTAACGTTCAGTGTTGAGACAAGTTGATGCAGCTCGCCAAAATCTGAAGAGCTAAAGAAATAAAAGATTACATCAGAATCACATTGTTTAATATTTGCTCCCAATATTTCTGTTGCAACGATGGTTGCATAGAAGAAAGCAGGAACCACAGAATCATAGCAGGAACCACAGAAACATTAGGCATCGGAAGGGACCTCAAAAGATCATCTAGTCCAATGCCCCTGTCACAGCAGGATCACCTAGACCAAATCAGACAGGAACATATCCAGGTGGTTCTTGAATATCTCCAGAGAAGGAAACTCCAATACCCGCCCTGGGCAGCCTGTTCTAATGCTCCGTTACCCTCACTGTGAAGAAGTTCCTTCTGATATTTATATGGAAACTCCAATGTTCCAGCTTGCATCCATTGGCTCTTGTCCTATCATCAGATGACTTGGAGAATAGGTCTGGCTCCATCCTCCTGACA
>VZRI01014612.1:0-12690 GCA_013397515.1 Upupa epops
TGGGTAGATTTAGACTTGTTGTGGGAATTAAGTTCTTCACTGTGAGAGTGGTGAGAGCCTGGAATGCTCTCACCCAGGTGGTTGGGGCCGCCTCCGTGGAGGTGTTTAAAGCCAGGCTGGATGAGGCTGTGGCCAGCCTGATCTAGGGTGGGGTGTCCCTGCTCATGGCAGGGGGGGGGGAATTGGATGATCTTGTGGTCCCTTCCAACTCTGACCAATTCTATAACTTCTTCCCATGGAGGGTGATGGGGCGCTGGAGGGGGCTGCCTGGGGGGTTTGTGGAGTCTCCTTTTCTGGAGACATTTTAAACCTGCCTGGACCTAGTCTGGGTGATCCTGCTGTGGCAGGCGGGTTGGACTAGATGATCTTTAGATGTCCCTTCCAATCTCTGATGATTCTATGATTCTATGATCTTGTGCCAGAAAAGATGTTGGCACTTGCTGGATCATCAGCTAAATGAAAGGTGTGTTATAGGTTTGACTTCTGAGAAAGGTTTTTAAACTGAAAGTACCATCATCCTTGTCACATCTCTTGCTGCCACATCTTTTGCTGCCATGTGAGATAAAAATAAAACCCTCACAACAAGCACAGCCATTTATCACTTTGTTAAATAAGGGTCCGTATAAGTCCCATCTGACCATCATTTAACATCCCTCTGTTGCACAAATGGCATTTTGCCACTCTCGTGTTTCACACCTGTATACAACCAAGTGCAGCTTTAACCCCATGCTGCACATTCAAATCCAGCTCTGAAATGGGATGAGTCTTGTGGATTACTGATAGACACCTGACCTGGTCAGCCCCAGTGGAATGTTCCACAGTGTATCTTCTTTTCCTTTTCATCCTTAAGCAATGAAAACTTCACACAGCAGTTATATCTTACAACTATGTGCCCTTTTGCTCACGGAAGTGAATGTTTGTTATCAGCTCTTACTAAAACCCAGAATTTGCTTCTCCAAGCAGACAAGAGAGTGCTGATTTGCCTTCTGAAAATGGCCTCTCCCCGGTCCTGTCATATTCAGCAAGTCCATCCATTGGATGTTGCTGGCAGTTCAGATAAATCATAGCCCTTAATCGCAAGCACCAAATGCATGTCCAAAGCAGGTCCAGACAAGGCTCCACTGCTGGGGACAGCTACTACAGTGTGTCCCTGTGGCTGTCTTATGTGGGTGTCTTTGGTGTTTTGGTGCCCGCATGCAGCAGGAAGGTCAGTCACTAGTCACTGTACAGTCACTCCGTGTGACCACGGGTGCTCCACAGCCTGAGCACGCCCTTGCTTTGGAAAAGGAGCACCAAAGACTTGTGCCTGGCCAGACTTCAGTCTTCAGTGGTAGGCTTTGAATTGCAGACCTACCCGTTCCTTCACACAATCCGAGGCTGCTCAGAACGACATAGCTGTGAACCAACCCAATCGTACTAGCCTGTCTGGGACAGCTCCTAGTTAAGCTTTCATGCCCGTGAGCCAACTCTTGACACCTTAACAGCAGAATTCCTTGCTGGGCCAGATACCCAAGGCCTCAGTCTCTCTGAAAAACTCCTGGATTTTCTACATCCCAGTCTGAAACATCTACCATATCCTTCAAAACTGTCTCTTTATTTCCATTTCCTCCTCCTGTACCTGCAACCCTCAGCAATTTCCACATGAAACAAACAAACAGGGTGTTCTCCATTCACTCCTAGGTCTTTCCATTCACACCGAAACCTTTCAAGCATGTCTGGACAGAAAAGGCCAAGAAGTTTTGCAGAAAATTCCATGAATTCTTATAGTCTCTTTTTCTGTAGGTGCAACTCCAATGAAATGCTGAAGGTCCCAGCAGGTTACAGCCTCCTACAGAGTTGCTTTTAGGAGTGTTTATATTTAAGTGATAGCATGAAGCCTCTCCTCCTTGGTCCTTCTCCTGCTTTCAAGGTCAGTCTTGTGCTGGAGGAGTGGAAGCAGAGGCAGAGCCCATGTGCAAACCCTGTAATGGGTCTAATGGCACTTTAATACCTCAGTTGCTTATATGAATGCATCCAAGAGTGATCTTCTGCTAAGCACTGTGCCAGACCCCTCCACACCTAGAGAAGTCTATAGGAGGTACTGCTTACACATGATAACTCCAACTTGTGCAGCCCCCAATCAATCACTACCCCTTCGTGTCACAGCATCAATATATCCATTAGTCACAGAATTTAATCACAAAAAATCATGGTTGGAAAAGACCTCCTAGTTCACAGAGTCCAACCATCCCCACATCAACAAAAAACCCTAAATATGTGAGAGATTGAAATACACAAAATAATCCCCTCCATACCTGCCACTATGACATGTGGTGAAGCACCATGGCTACACGTTTCTTAAATACCTCCAGAGATGGTGACCCAACTACCTCCCTGGGAAGGCTGTTCCACTGCCTCACCACTCTTTCTCTAAACAATTTCTTTGTAATATGGAATCTAAACCTCCCCTCTTCCAAGAAATGACAGGACCATTTCCCCTTCTCCTGTCATTAGTCACCAAGGAGAAGATTTCCAACACCCATCCCTCCACAACTTCCCTTCAGGTAATTGTAGAGGGCATTGAAGTCTCTCCTCAGCCTCCCCTTCTCCAAACTAAACATGCCCTAGTCCCTCAGACTAGCAGTCCAAAGACTGCCACTCAGACCTAGGGAATGTTCTACAAAGATAAAATGAACCCAAAGCTGCAGTCATGTGGCCAAGGATAGAAAAAGTGCATGTGTTCCCCTATGCAGAAGAGAACTTGTACTGAAAAAATGTTGATAGATGAAACAGAGACCATCTGGAGCAACAATAATCAGAAACTGGTTTTGTACTTTCTAGAGATGTGCCTACAGGACATCTCAGATGTGTAAAAGCTTACAAGACTCCATGGTCCAGCTTATCATAGAATCATCAGGGATTGGAAGGGACCTTGAAAGATCATCTAGTCCAATCCTCCTGCCACAGCAGTATCACCTAGACCAAGTCACAGAGGAACACATCCAGGCAAGTCTTGAACATCTACAGAGAAGGAGACCCCACAACCCCCTGGGAAGCCTGTTCCAATGCTTCTGTTCTCTCACTGGGAAGAAGTTTCTTCCAATATTGATATGGAACCTCCTATGTGCCAGCTTGCACCCATTGCCCCTTGTTCTATCACTTATGTCTGGTTCTGTGCAACCACAAAGAGTGCAGTTGCAAGGTCCTGCCAGTAACATACCCACCAGATCTCACTACTTGGAAAGGCTCTGCATGAACATTGAAACACCTGAGTTCTGCCTTACGGAACTGTTAGACAATTAATTTAATTTAATTAATTAATTAATTAAAAAACAATTATGGATTAAGTCTCTACCTAAATGAAATGGTTCTTCCCCGGAAAATTCTTCTGGAACTGTGAAATGCAAAGAAAAGCAGATACAGCATCACTGAGTAGTGCCACAGGTGGAAAGCACCATCAGGTGGATGAGTACGCTGTTCAGGGCAGGTGCTGTTCTGGGCTGGATTTGCATGGTTAAAATGTGCCTGAAGCAACAAAGTCACTGAATCTGTTGCTTTTGATTCAAGCTAGATGCTGTGGGCAGCCCAGCACTGCAGACACTCTCTCACTCCCTCCCACCTCCAGTGGGATGAGAAAGAGGAAAGGAAGAATAAAACCAAGAAAACTTGAGGATCAAGATACAAAAAAATAGTTATTGTTTTATAAGTGAAGGATGAGTAGAAGAAGAGAGAAAGCAAAACAAAAAAGTGATGCAAGGGCAATCACTCACCACCTCCCATGGGTTGACCAATGCCCAGCCAGTTCCCAAACAAAAGACAGCCAATGCTTTCATTGCTGAGCATGATGTGTTATGGTATGGAATCTCTCTTTGTCTGGGTCATCTCCCCAGTTGTGTTCCCTTGTTACTTATTGTACTCCCCCTGATCTATTCACTGGAGGGGCAGAGTGAAAAAGAGATGGCTTTGGTGCTGTGCATTGTTCAGCAGAAGTTAGAAAATTGCTGTGTTATCAGTATTGGTCAAAAATCTATAATACATCAGCAGATGAGCTGCTATGAAGACAATTAACTCTGTCTTAGCCAGGCCCAGCACAGGACAGGAGCAAAGACAGAGAGGGTACTGATGCTTACACCACATCCCCATGTCTGTGCAATTCTAAGGAATGCATTCATCCTGGGTTATGCACGCTCCTTGAACAGGGATCAGAGAAGCCAGGGCACACTCATCACACAAAGCAGGCTGCAGAGGGGATTTCCCCAGGATGTGAAGATGATGGCAGAGAAGGGGTCCCTGGTGATTCACAGAAATAACTCAGCATGAAGAGGTCTTAACCAACAGCAACAGTTACTCAGCCAGGTAAGATCAGCCTGAAGAGATTTTAGGCATCCCTCTGTACCACAGGAATATGGGGGAGCTGATCTGTGCCTTGCTCTAGGCTGCCTTAGAATCAGGGCTATGCAGAGAGCATTTATTTGCATAACTTCTCTAATCCAGAGGCAGAAGAACCTCGGGGTGATGGCTTGTGACTTCACAGCAGGGAAGAAGCATCAGCAAATCCACTGTAGCATTTTTGTTCTCTCCATAAGGCTGCCTCCTGTGCAGGTGTGAGAGCACAAAAGCACAGGAGGAGTCACCTCCAGACTTTGATTTACTTCCTTTCCTCTCAGATACTCCATACATTTGACTTGTCCAAGACAAAGAAAGCGTCCTGCCCTTTACCAGCAAGCCTGTCCTCTTTTGGTTCATTGCCAGCTCACCTCTGCCTTGCTCATTAATGCACAGTTGAGGCTGCAGCTGGCTCTAGGATATTCCACCTACTGCCGCCTCTCCTAGCAGATGCCTGAAGCAGAGGGCTCAGCACCACTTTGGATTACAACCTGCTGTCAACTCCTTATCTGCTCATGCAGCCAGAGCTCTCTTGGAACTACTGCTTTGCAAACAGCTCCTCATTACATAATTCTGCCTCTAATTATTCTTGCCCAAAGGTAGTAGCTATGTTTCTTGCAGATTATAACCAAGATTAGCCTCTACTGCTCACTGTTAAATCCCTCCATCTCACCTTTTATTCTCTGCTCTCTCTTCTCTCACTGGCATTGTGCCTTTTGAGAACCCAATGCAGAGGTTTTCTAAGACAGTCCCCCCATGTTACTGCCAGCATGTTATATAGTGGAGGGAGTGACTGTTCACCTGGGCAGCATCTCCTGTTTTGCTCTTGCCAGACAAGCGTTTGGTGTGGCTGGTCCTCCCTCCATCAATCCTTTGTACATATTGCAATCTCCTCCAGCTAATTGGCACTCCAGTCACCAATGAGGTCTACGTCGCACCACAGCACACTGCGAAGGGTTATCCACTGTCTTCCCTAGTCCACTAATTGTGTAATTATGCAGAAATGGCCTGTCTGGTACAATCTATTTCTCATACTCCCCTGTGGTGCTTGTTGCTTACAATGCTCATTATTCCTCTAAGTATTTGCAGACCTTCACCCTCCATCATATTTCCACAAATTGCAGTTCTATTAACAAGGGAACAATTCCTGAAGTCCTTGCAAACATTGTATTCATTTTCTCAACTGCTCCCCCCTTTCTGGTCAGGAGCAGATCTAGCACTGTCCCCAGGCTGGCTCAGACCCCCACCGCTGTCTCAGTTCAGCAAAGGTGCCTTTCCTCTTGAGTTCCATTCCCATGCCATCTGCTCCTCTGCCAGACTCATGAGGCCAGGCTGTGAGGACTTCAGTGCATGGGGCAGAGGGAGGAGTTCTGTCACACACCAAATAACACACCTCACCCTGTGTCGTGGGTGCATTCTGATGGCTCTTTGATACTCAGTCCATCCCGCAAGGAGACAGGCAGCTCTTTGCTTCGTGCAAGACTTTTTGCCTGGTGCCAGACTCATCTGTCTTTGCAATTAAACTCCAACTAGGGCCTGTTCTTCAGACTCAGCTTCCTGCCACAAGCATGCACTAGGTCAGAACTCTGAGCATTCCCCCTCCAGAAGGAAGGGTAGTATGCAACCACTATCCCTTGCTTTCATCTGCCTCATGTGGCTAGCAGCATGTCTGGTCAAGGTCAGCACCAGACCCCCCTGGTCCCAGTTTGGACTTTCTGAGCTAGGGAAAGGCTAATGGCAAGAAACCTGCCTGGAGGTCCTTCAAGATGGCACAGCAGATATGGACTGCTGCTTTTTGGGGTCAGGGCAACTGGAGGCAAACTGAGGAGGCTCTGGAACAAGCACGAAGTTCCCTAGAACTGTGGCTCCTCTAAGGCTATGCTGGAGGTGGGGTTTGGCTGCAGGAGACTAAGCCAGGCTAGTGTAGAACAGCAATGGGACTGAAGAGAGCTGGGGCACAAAGGCTGACCCAAGATTCAACATATCAGGAGACCTGTAGGCCCTGAATAGTATTTCAGGGAAATTCCCTCGATGCATACAAGAGAATCAGAGGTACACTAGGACAGTCACCAGATGACTTCAAAAAATAAAAGCCTTACCTTGTGTCAGCACCACCAGTGACCACCAAGTGTGTCAGCATGGAGTCAGAGACCCAGAACCAGCAGCTATGCTCTAGATCAGAGCTAGAGACAGAACTGTTGAACAGAATTACCCTGTTTCAGCTTATGCCCCAAGCCCTCACCCCTTAAATGAAACAAGTGACGTCATGTGAGATTGTCAAAGGCCCAAGACTGAAGAGTAGTGGGAGACTGCACTGATGCAGCAGCATTTGACATCCTGCTGGGCAGGTACCCTGACAAAGTACCTTCCAACAGGTAATGTTGCTAGGAGGACCTCACTCTGTTTCTGTAGCAAGTGCAAATCTTCAGTGTCAACTAGAGCTGAAGGAATATTTAGGATGGACTAGGGTATGCTTAGGTGTGGTAGTAATAGTTGGTTGGGTTGGTCTTTAGTTTTCATCTACTTGTTCAGTCTTCCTTCCTGGACTATACGTAGGCAAGGTACGGCCAACACACTCACACTGTGCACCTTATCTCCCAGAAGGACTCACAATGCAGAAGTTGCCTCGGCAATGCCAGAGTTATTTACGTGCACTTGAAGTCTCATCACAGTTCCTTGGCAAGCCACATCCAGAAGAAGCCAAGTGTCACCTAGAAACAGAGGTGAAATCTTGTGCACATGTAAAGGATGATCAGTCTTAGAGCTGCATTTCATGTCCCTGTCCCTCCTCCCTCCAAGCCCCCATTATGTCTCAACTGCCTCAGAAGGAATGGAAGCAGTCCATTTGCCCCACACATAACCTTCTCTCTTGGAGGACCCTGGATGCCAAGGGCAGCCCGACTAACACCATTGGTGTGCCACAACACAAACACTTCACAAACAGGTTAGCAGAACACAGCAAAGTAGTGATGATCATGGGCTCTAACAAGCCTGTCATGTTGCACATAACCATCTTTGATCTCTTCCTCTTTGCCCACCACAGTGCCTGTGTAACCTACACTTATCATTCACCACTACAGTTATGGAGGAGACCATGCAGACCAGGGTTCATGACAATACTCCCAATTTGATCATTTGCCCTTATCAGCAGCATCCCAGGGAAGGGGCTCAGAAGAGACATAGGGGATCTTTCTTCAAGAATAAATAAAAGCTTACTGCCCTGGGCAGCCTGACTATCAGTAACAATCAGAGGAAATTTATATCAGGCTTAATGTCCAGTCCAGCTTTTGGGTTGACTTTTGACACAGTGCATAAAGAAAAGAACTGTTACAACTGTTGATCGTGATAATAGACCAAGTGTGTTACTAAGACTCACACAGAGTTATCTCTGACATAGTATTCCACAAGGGATTTTAAATGTCCCTATAAAATTTAATTCTAACCATGTTTCTCCTAGATATTTCTGAAAGAGAGTGTCCCATGAGAGGCCTAGTGCTCTCTGCTTTCATTAAGTCTAGACATTTCATAAAGCTGAGTCTCCTTCTAGTGTTCTGGCTTCCTTAGTGTAAGCCAAGAGTTGATAAGACTTCACAAACAGAGAAGAAGAGAATACATTGGGGAAAAAAAACCCCAACACCCCACTTTGACAACATTTGGTCAGCTCACTTGTAGATCTCAGCAGAGAGTTAATGGAGGAGAATGAACTTGCTGCTCACTCAGACAGGACTCCTACATCCTCCTCTAATGACAGACCAACTGCTTTTGTAACGACCCCCTGCAGATATTAAAGCTGAGAAAAATCCTTCTCATAGCAAACCACAAAAGAAAAGAGTTTTTTCTGGAATGCTGTATCAATTAACAGGATGAACTTCTAAAAACTAGTCTGAAGGCTGTAGTATCTTGGGCTCCTCGGGCTAGGAGACTGTCCACAGATACACCTACATGAATTACATTGCAAACAAAATCAGTGAAGACCTAGATAGTCCTTCCTGTTTGTGAAATGCTCCTTAGCTGATCTTACCAGCTAAAGATTACAAACACATTTGTAAACATCTGCTGAACAGTTTACAGGAAGAAATGTCAGGCTCTGACGCAGGTCATGTGTTATGATCTGCTTTATGTCCACACAGCCACTGAAGACACAGTTGTTGCAATCACACAAGATGCTGGGGGCTTTTATCTGGCTCACGCAGGTAAGTGCACGAGTGAAGAGAGGACTCAGGGCCAGCCAGAAACCCAAATATACCAAGTGTACCTACTTTTGCACTCCAAACAGAAGACCTGCACTGACTCCCCCACAGCTATCATTTATATATATATATATATAATTATGTTTGCCATCTCTCCTGCTCAAGGTGATCATGTGCTAGGCAAAGCAAGGTCATGGATTCCTCTAACCACCAAGAACACCTCATTAGTGATGAGCTACAACTCTGGCAAATGCTCAGGGAATTGGCACAAAAGAACCTGGCCAATCTTGTTCAGCTTTTGCTGACAGGCTGTCTTGGACCAAACTTCTTCTAGCACTGCAGAAAAATAAGTTGGATGAAAGTCTACTTAATTTCCAGTGGCCTCATTCAGACCCAAGGGAAGTTTCAGGATAGAGGCCCTTTGTAACAGAATCACAGAATCATTTGTCACTTGAAAAATACCTTTAAGATAATCAAATCCAACTATTTGCCCACTCTCCTAATTTCTCCACTAAACCGTGTCCTTGAGCACCATATCTAGATGTTTTAAGCACCTCCTTGAGTACTGGTAAGATTGAAGTAAGCAGGAAGGAACGCTAGAGAGAGAGCCAAGGTCTGAAGTGAAAGCCTATAATGCATCAGAAGTGTGATTAAAGTGCTCAGACAGTGAAAAAGTGCTAAATGAGGACTAGTAAGGATCATGACTGGCACACGAGAGCTTAGGAGGGTACAGGACACTGTTTGTATCTGTACTATGATGCACCTGTTCCTATGGTGTTAAATGTCACCTATCCTGGTGAAAGAATATTTTCTCTCTCAGAGACTTCTGTTAAATGAGGTAATTGCACATAGAAATTGGTATCTTCCTCCATCAGGCACACAGGCAGACATGACAGAATTTCTGGGAAAATAACCGATTTTGATCCCATCCATTCCCCACCTCTAGGGAGAACATTCTTCCCTTTTCCGCCATTCCCAGCCAGAGTCTTTGCTTTAAGACTCTGTTTGCAATACTTTGGTCTAACGTATCAATTTTTTTTAATACCTTCTGTGCCATAATGAAATGATAACGACCTTCTCTGGCAATGATTTGACCCTGAATAATTTCATCCATAAGCAGTGGAAATGCTTGTCCCATCTGCCTCTATTTAGAGGCAAAGATGTTCTGCTTCTCAGCTCAGAACTTGGAATCACAACTGAGTGTTGTTCTTTGGCTTCCCCAAAGGTAAGCTGGTAATTCTAAAGGCAAATTCAGTGCAGATGACTAAGGAACACCCACAAATAGCCCAAGGCCTCATCCTGCTCAGAGACTTCACACATTGCACAGAGAAAAGCGGAATCCAGTGTGTCCTCTCAGTGTCCCAAACCATGAGCTAGATTCCCACGGTTCAGAGGCACAGGGTGACAGGAGACAGCTCAGAGCAGTCTTTCAGTCACATGAACCAGGGTAGAGACACAAAGCCAGACACAGCAGCCCCTGCAAACCCTGGTCCTTTGGCAGTCCCTCCAGCTCTCCCACATTCAGAATTGTCTGATGTGACAAGCAATCCATCGCCCACTGGCCCTGGTCTTGGAGACATTACCAGCTCTTCCTGCCTGTCATCTTTTGTGTCTCAGCATCTGCCTCTACTACTGCTAGGACAGGATGGCTGGGTCACTGAGCCCATTCCTCAGAGACCCATCACAACATCTGCTACATCTGGGCTTGTACTTCCTAAGTGGATTTCTCTCACAGGAGGTCTTCTGTAGGTATGCTCTGCACTGTCACTTCCAGACCTTGAATCACAACAGCTTTTGCCACATAAAGCCACATGAGGCACAGTATGATAGCTCGATGACACTAGGGAAGTTGGAGTATCAGTATCCCCAGGTCATATGAGCTCATAGTCACTCTAGCTGGTCAAGGTGGTGTAAAGTCTACACTAGCCACTCCAAAGGGCAAGTCAACCCACTTCAGCTTCTCATCATCCTCTGGACATACTTGTCTCTTTTGATGGTAGGAAGGACATAGGACATTCTTATATGACATGAGATAATGCAATTCCTAACCACAGTCTCTGTGCCAGAGGCAGGAATAAAGATAGAGTTGTCCACTCACAACATTTTGCAGGCAGTGCTTGCTCATAATTCTATCACAGCAGTCCAGTTTGTAGCCCAGGGATCTGAGATGATACCAAGAGAAAATCACAAATGTGACATTCTCCCAGACAAGGTTCAGCAGATGAAGGGCCAGCAGAGCCAGGAGTACTCTTTGGCAGCATGAGGAACACAATGAATGCAGCATGAATGACTGGAAGTGGTATAAGGAACAGAAGGAACTTCTGAACCAGGGAAAACTCAGATCTTGTAGAGGACAAGAGGGAAGGCATTAAAACCATACACGTTACCCTGATGAATGATTAATGCATGGCACAGCCATTTCTGATTATACCCACAGTCCAGTTACTGTATTTTCAAAAGTAGAAGCCAGTTCTGGGTCTGGTCTCCATCCACTAGTGCTGTGTTTGAACACTCACCCCAAAGATTATCCCATCTGAGACTGCTCGAGGTAATTGTAAAGGAAGAACAGATTCAGGTTTAAAAGCCTAGTACCCCTCTCCAGCTCTCAGAAGGAAAAGCTCTTCATAAAAAAAGGCATGGATATGTTTTTTCATTCTTTATTTGTATGCCCTATTTGTATTGCTCTATGCTTCTCTGGGAACTGACAGACTCTCACTAATCTAGAAACACCAGCTCCCTGCCAGCCCTTAGGGTGCTGCATTGGTCCCTTTCTACAGAAAAAGACTGGATGGTGCAACTTGCAATGGGATTTTTTTTTGTACTTCCTAGTTGGCTTTCTTGTCAGTCTGGACAGGGGCACTAACAGGTCAGCCTCTTGCTGAAAAGCCACATCTCACAGTGGCTCACTTCAGCTGAAGACCTGGTAATGACTTCAGCACATGCCCTGGTTCCACAGGTTAGGCATAAATCAATGACTAAGCCCCAGGATGCATTATTCTTCTAGCTGCTTGCTGGGGAATTACCCATGTTTGATTTCTGAACTGTTGCAGATAGCTGAGAAAGCCAGAGTTCATGGCAGCTGAGATGCTCAGGAGTCTACAGTCCTACTAGGAAAAAAAAAACTTCTAGAGCTCCACAATTGAAACTCACTTCTTTCAGGCTCTTATTCTGCTAACTGCACTTTCTACCACTTATATCAATTTGTCACAGTTCACACTTGCCAGCAACTGCCTGACCCAGTCTGGGTGGTAGCAGGAGGAGAGCAGAAGAAACATGGAGCCAAGTATTTAAAGGAACAGGGATGCTCTTTGGCAGAGACAGAGAAAAATACAAGGCTGGCAGCCTTTGAAACAGAGAGCAGTTCAGAACACCAAGGTCCCAGATGTGCTCCTTAGACCTTCCAAAAACAGACTAGTAAATTCATGCTGTGAAGGACTATGTTCTAGCCCTTGATCCACAGAGCTTACCAGTGCAAGGTGGCTCAGATTTACTCAGGCAACCAGTGCCTTTTAGATGGAGCCCAGCTGTGGTACCTGCTTGCCTGTAGCCACATTATACCAGTTTGATATCTCCCCTCAAGGACATCTCCATGGAGAGCACAGACCTTGAACAATCCTAGCACTGGCTCTGCATGCTAAGCCACCACCAGGCTTACTAGGCACATCTGTGTGTGCGTGTGTGTTCTTCCCTGGTCTAAGTGGTAAAGCACGAGAAGAAACCTTGGCACTGGCCCAGAGATATCTGAGTTTAGTAGCAGCATTTGACGACAGATGTGTGTCTTGCAACATCGCTACTGAAGTATCTTTTCCTTTCAGAGTAGGAATCATTTTCCTTCATGTAATAGTCCAGGCAAATATAATCCTATTAGCAGGGCTATTAAACTAAACAATACTTGGCATGCCATGACCTAAGGAAACAATCCAACAACACTGGCAGTTTGCAAACAGCCCTGTCCCTACAGCAAAATGGGCATTTCCTATGCCCAAGTGCCCTCCTAACCAGCGCTGTCCTACCCTGTTGCTGCACCAAGCTCTGCAGGACACCCAGTCCTTGAACGTGTGGGAAGATAATTAAGTAAGAAGTTGGCATCTGCATAAACATTGTCTTTCCTGACACAAGTGGGCCCCTTTCCATC
>VZRI01014669.1:0-14899 GCA_013397515.1 Upupa epops
GGAAGGACATGAAACTGCTGGAGCAGTTCTAGAGGAGGGCTGCAAAGATGATCAGAGGGCTATAGCACCTATGCTATTTGGGATAGGCTTCTAGAGTTTGGACTATTCAGCTTGGAGAAGAGGAGACTATGGGAAGACCTTCCAGCAGTCTTCTGGTACCTGAAGAGACCCCATAAGAATGCCGGGGAAGCACTTTCTACAAAAGTTTGTAGTGATAGAATGAGGGGAAATGGCTTTAAGCTAGAAGAGGGGTGACTTAGATTAGATATTAGAAAGAAATTCCTTACAGTGATGGTGGTGAGGCACTGGAATAGGTTGTCCAGGGACAAGTATAGTGTTCTCTGTATTCTAAGATAGCTGCTGAGGCATTAGAGTCATGTACGTGGTGAGAACACACAACCAAACTGTGCAGGAAGACAATATACGTTTTTGGTCAATTTTTCATGTGAGCACACACTGTGTGCAAATTTTCTGGGCAGATTCATGATTCATGAGATGCAATGTGAGGAATTGCTCATGCAATATATTTGAATAAATGACAGGTTATACTGACAATGAAATGCAGGTGTACAGAAAGAGCAGGGCAGTTACTGCCAGTAAAAAGATAAATGAATTCTTCTTGGCTGCACGCTGTCCTTCAGTCTCATGTTGGAGACAGCTGTCTGAGCTCTCAAGTGAATTAAGAAAGGTAGTAGCCTTTGTGCAAGCCAGAAGGATTTCAATAAACATGAAAACAATGGCCTTTCTTGGTTTTGCTACTTTCTGCTCCTAAATTACCACATACAGTTGTTTAAATAACTGCAGGAAGGGAGATTGTAAATAGATGCCTACAGTCATGTGCAAAATCCCACAGAGTTAAAAGTTTCCTTTAAAATTACTCTTCAATTAATTTACATCACCATAGCAGCTAATGGCTTTTCCAGAGTCACAAATACCCATTTTTAAACCAAAATACTTGTTTCTACTGGAACAGGTACAGTGGAGCCGCAGGCATGGAAGCTTCTCTACACAGTCCCTTCAGAGAAAGTCAGACCTGCACTGCTCTCTGGGGAGATTTAGGTGATACAGTCCTCACACAGCAGTCAGCTGCCTTTTCTCAGGAAGTTTTTAAAATTGCTGGTTACAGGATAACTGGCTGGATGACCAAGCCCAGAGACCAGTGGTGAATGGTGGTGCATCCAGTTGGCAGCCTACCAGTGGTGTGCTCCAGGTATCAGTACTGGGTCGAGTCCTATTCAACACCTTTACTGATGACCTGGATGAGGGAATTGATTCTACCCTCAGTAAATTCATAAAAGACACCAGATTGGGGGGGACTGTCAATCTGCTGGAGGGGAGGAATATGCTGCAGAGGGACTTGGACAGGCTGAGTCAATGAGGTGAGGCCAATGGGATGAGGTTTAACAGTGCTGAGTGCAGGGTCCTACATTTTGGCCACAACAACCCCCTGCAGCTACAGACAGGGGGATGAATGGCTGGAGAGTGGCCTGGCAGAGAAGGACCTGGCAGTGCTGGTTGACATCCAGCTGAACAAGAGCCAACAGGGTGCCCAGGTGGCCCAAAAGGTCAATGGTATCCTGGTTTCAATCAGTAATAGTGTGGCCAGCAGGACTAGGGATGTAATTCTACCTCTGTACTGGGCACCAG
The DNA here is from genome assembly GCA_013397515.1 of Upupa epops. Taxonomy (NCBI): domain Eukaryota; kingdom Metazoa; phylum Chordata; class Aves; order Bucerotiformes; family Upupidae; genus Upupa; species Upupa epops. The sequence goes on from VZRI01014669.1 coordinate 1,648, forward strand.
TGAGGCCTCCCCTTGAATATTTGGGGCAGTTCTGAGCCCCTCACTTCAAGAAAGAGATTGAGGGGCTGTAGTGGATCCAGAGGAGCAGTGAGCAATTGAGGGAGCTGGAGTAGAGGAGATTGGAGAAGAGGAGGGAGACTCCTGGCGGGACCTTCTCCCTCTCTACACTCCCTTAAGAGAGTTTGTACTCAGGTGGGGGTTGGGCTCTTCTCCCAGGCAACCAGCAGCCAGGACAAGAAGGCAGTGCTTGAAGCTGCCAGGGGAGGGTTGGGTTGGATGCTAGGAAGCCCTTCTTCACAAAAAGGGTGATCAGAACCTGGACTAGACTGCCCAGGGCAGTGGTGGAGTCCCCGTCCCTGGAGGTGTTTAAGGACAGATTGGTTGTGGCCCTTAGTGCCCTGGTCTGGCTGATGGGTGATGTCAGGTCATGGGCTGGGGCTGGGTGTGCTCAGAGGGCTTTTCTAACCTCAATAATTCTGTGATTCCTTGAAAATGTTCTTGTAGGGCAAGCCAGGCCTAAGGTAGATGCAGAACTTCAGCAGTAAGATAAGACTTGGGAAGGTTTCATGAAGGCAATGGCAGCTTCATTTGCAGCAGTGAAGGAGCACAGACAGTTTATCTAGGTTTGGGGAGAAGGGGGAGAGTTTAGAGCTTGATGAGGGCCTGTGGTAGTTTTCTGGTTTATGAGGGATCTTATAACTGCATATGAAGGGAAGCATTTCATTTCACAAGTCTGTTCTTCTGAATATGCTTTCTCTGAGTGAATTTACACATTGGTGTTTGCTACTTCTGTGTTGAAATAGGAAACAGTAATAAAAAGCAAGGCACATGTACTTCTACTGTGTGTCTGACTTCTAATTGCTGAATGCGGAATCGGCTGGAGCCGCAGAGATGCTTCATTAATAATTGAAGATTTGTGTAGGCAGTGATATATTTGAGAGATGAGTGAGAGATTCATGTGGGCACTCAATGGGTGAACTGCTTATGACTGGGAGAGGAACAGAGAAAATCAAAACATTTTATGAAAGAGCAAGCTTCATCACACACCTTATTTCCACAGCCTACGGTGATCTTTCATAAAAAGGAAGAGAGGGATGTGCAAGGAAATGGTAAATATGACTTCTGTGTGCAGAAAGTTTTGGACCACAGTAAATTCCAAGTGTTTTATAGCGCTTGTTGTAATGGTTTGACAGAAGGACTGGAAAATCAGAAGACTTTTGGCCTGGCTAGGCATCCCCAGAAATGAGTACATTTGCAGTAAATATTTGTTGAGTCCTGGGTCTTTCCTTTGTTTTCTTTCATTTTTGTTGTGAATTTTCTTTATGACATTATCCAGTTCTGCTGTCCTGGCAGATGACAAGACTTGGGGATTCTAGGAGACTGAAGAAATTTGGTTTTGGTGAAGGGGTGTAAATCCAAGGACAGGTAATACATGGAATAAATTATTCTTGGTTCTTTGATTTTTCTGTCATGAGAGGTTTTTTGGAATGGCTGGGAAGCCCTCAGAAAGGAATGAGGTTGGCATCACACTGATGTTACAATATAGACTGAATGACTTGGGTGATTTTTTGCAGTCCCATTTTTCTTATATGAAAAGTCAGAAAAATGGTAGTGGATTTTGTTTGCTTGAAAAAAGCCTTCTGCTTGAGCAAAACAAGAGAAGGAGTCACACTTTAATGACCTCTTCTATGAGATTTTTCCTCTCACGTTGTTACAAATTATGAGAATGACTCTAACAAAATAATACTGAAACTACTTTAAAATGTAAGATTATGATATTCTGATGCAAAATTCAAAAGATGGGAGTAAATGCAGCATGTTCTGCTTTAAACTATAGCTTGTCTTTTCGTGGAGTAGTAAAATGTCATCTGAGAGGTATATGATTTGACACAGAAAATTACTGTGCGAAGCTCTGCAGCATTTACAGGTTGTAGCTTTGGGGTGTGTGTGGTGTTGTAGCACTCAACTATTTATATCTTGAAATTTGAAATAAAGTGGAATTGAAAATGTATTACTTGGCCTCACAGACTCATGACTGTAGGCTCAAAGAGACAACACATAAAGGAAGACAGTCTCGAAAATGCATAATTAGCTGGGGAGGGTGGAATGGAGTGAAGGCTGTACCTTCCCTGGTGAGTTTTGCTCCATTTCTGGTATTTTTGTCCCACACTGAATCTCAAAATCATTTTCATACAATGGCTTAGCATCAGCAGGGAGGATGACTTTTGCCATCTTGCGCTGTTTATGATGACTAGAGCCTCCTTCTGACAGACTGCTATGAATGTTCTGAAGGACACTAGAGGCAGGCCTTTCATTTTTTGCTTACCGTTGGAATTAGCAGGCTATAAAATAGTTAAGGATACAGTTTGTTCGATGAGGCTCCATCCATGCAGTATGTAGCCCCATGAATGGCTTCCAAGCCCTTTGTCACAGAGATGTGAAAGGTACCTAAGTGTATATCAGTGTGGGTGGTGAACATGAAAGTAGTCTAATGGGCAATTCCCTCAGAAAATTGCCAGGGCTTTTGATCTTGTTTCTAAGCATATGCACCTTTGATTTGGACATTTTCCAGGCTTATGGTTTATGTAGGAGAGGATTTGCTGTTTACCTGATGCCTGTGTATTGGGCTGTAAACAGAGACAGAAACCAAGGTACTGCTACTGTCTGTGTGCTGGGAAATCATGCATCTTGCAGAATCACTCAGGCTATCAAAAAAGTGGTGATCATGACATGCAGGGTATGTTTCATGTGTGAGTGTGTCAGACTTACGTATGTCAGGCTAAGTGCATGGCACATGCACAACGTGTCTGGTTCTCTCTAGAAATGTTGTGATTCTACTGTCTGTACCAAGACATTCCAGATGGAAGCATGAAAAGCCCCTTCTAGCCCTCAGATCACACAGTTCACTGAGAGAGAACACATTGATGCAGACTCTTGTGAGATTTAGGGCTAATATTTAGCCTTATTTTTGGTTTTGAAGTGATAGTGTTTTAAGAAAACCTCTGAAATTTGATCAGATTCTGCTCACCATTGCATCAACACTTTTGTGAAGTGCCATGACCAGGTAGTAGCATCTTTTGCATGAAGAAATGGAGAGAGGAAAGTCAACATGGCTGTTGCTTAGTAGTCAGGAAATGTGTTTTGTATGCACTCTTGTTTCACAAGAGCTAATGCTTCCCTCTTGTTGTCCATCTTTAGTATAGGATGAATGATTGTTCGCAAATGAACATAGCATTTAATACCGAAAGACTTCCAACAGAAAGATAATTTCTGGGGTTAACTCATGTATAAGATATTAATTTAGAAGACTGTAGATGTGTATTGAAGAGTCCACTTTCTGTTCTGGTGCTTTAAGAACATAGTTTTAAGACTAGTGCACATCCCAGGTGGTGTTTCAGTTGTTGTGGAAAGGGACTTGTCATAGTTTTGGGGAGTCTAGTTTGTCACTAACTCTAGTATGAACAAATGTGTAAGGCAAATAATTGAGGTTTTTTTAGTGCTCTCTGGGTGCAGTGTGAGAACAGCCTCACAGGTTTGGAGTGCGCTTGCTGCACTGTGAGTCAGTAGAGGAGATGCTGCTGGTAATTTGCCACTGCTTTTATCTGCTTTTACCACTGCTAATGTCTTGGAAATATATGGATCTATCAGTAAGTGATAGTCTCTAGAGACTCAGCACCAGAGTAGCTGTGTCATTAAGTGTTAATTAGGACACAGCAGTTCAGCAACAATAAAGTCTGTTAAGTTTTGTTCTTGAAAGATGGAGACTGGCTGTCTGTGAGGAGCAGCGGGTGATATGAAAATTATTTTTATGAAGTTTATTCTTGCCTGTTGGTGTTCTGATGGTAACAGTACATAACAATATGGCAAAGGGTGAGAGCATTTTATTATACCAACCAAGACTTTATCTAGGGATTAGATTTCACCAACCTTTCAGTTTTCCAAAGCTGAGAGTATTTATGGTCAAGTGCTGAACAGTGGCTATTTAATTGTTTTATGTTAGAGGTAAATTTCTTAAAAAATAAAGATGCATTTAGTTTTTAAGTGAAAATATTATATGTAGAGAAAAGTGTTTTGCAGAATTAACACAAATCAAGTGAATAGGACAATAGAACAAATCTGTAAAAATTTCTGTCATGCATATCTCAAGTCTAATAGTATCAGGAAGAGTATTCTTTAAGAACTAGATTAAAACTATCTTGGAGTATACAACAGGGCAAAACTTCCATTTGACTTACGCAGCTTGCTGGCTTGCCAAAGCTCTTCAGACATTTCATTGCACCTTACCAAGGACCCAGACTCTCTCTAAGAGAGAAATGCAAGAAGCTGGGACAGAGCAGTAATAAATGCAGTATGATGAGCCATGTGAATGGAGGAGGCTGAGCCAGCTCCAATCCTCAGTTTCTCAGACTGAAGGTCCTCTTCTCTCACTGGAGTCAGTGGCAGTTTCTTCAGTTTCTGTTCAAATTGGAACATACCACCTGCTTTGAAATGCCTGAACTTTATAGCAAATTTTAGACTTCAAATTCCTGCCAAGCACATCAGAGATTCCACTCATGCAGCTCTCTGACATCTGCTATGCTAATAGTTCAGTATATCTCTGGATGCAATTCAGACAACCTGGATATCCTCTGAACAGCTCGGATCGGCAGTCCACTAGCACTGGAGCTGTTTGTACGATTGTCCCAGCAGGAGCAGGTTCAGGTTTGGCGTTCAGATTTCAGATTTGGTGCTTTATTTCTGTTTTCTGTTTCTTTCAGCAGGACACTGTAAAGAATGTACAGATCTCAAATAACATACTATTACAACCTGGGCATGTTTAAATAATTTCCTGAATATAGACCTTGCATTTCACTCTTGTTATGAAAAAAGTAGAAATGGAATAACAGTAGAGCCACACAAACCCAGCTTTGTTAAGCTGACTTAGTAGTTCAGTGATTTAATTAAAGCTCAATAAAATTAGACCTACTTTGTTTATTTTTCCCCCATGACTCTCAGTTGCTGATACTTAAACCTTAGGAAAAAGCTAAGCTAAAGGTAATTATATTGTGTCCCGAATCTGAGAGCATCACTTTCATGTTTTATGGATATCTTTCTGTTTGAGCCTTGTATGCATGCTATAAAATATTTGGAGGAGACATCTGAGTATAAGTTTATACACTGCTCCATGGGACATGCCCAGGTTTCTTTATCCACAGCAGGAGGGGAGCGGGGGAGAAAGTCTGCCTTATATTCTAGTTGTGAGTCAGCTTTAATCAGTGTTTCACTAGGAGTGGTAATATCATAGTTTAAACCATGTTCCTCATGGTGTAATATGAATATTTATACTTTCACTCAGAAATTCACTTCTTTTTCCTTTCAAATGTGGCCACTTCAAAAGTTTAAACTGAGAATTCACTTCCTTTTGTGAAATAGCTCTGAAAAACTCTGCTGTTCTGCCCTAGTAGAGTCATTTAAACCTTGTCAAGATACTCACATTAAAGTCTTTATCAATTGGTTTTAAAGTCTACATCAATTGGCTTTTATCCATTCTTGTAGGTGGACTCACTAAATAATTGTTTTGGCATATTTCTTTAAAATCACAGTATCTGGGAAAATGGCAGTAACAGAGCTTTCACATTAAAAATGCTTCTTTTTTCAGTGACTTTGGGTTCAGTTTTGCATCATTGAAATGTGTGCAACCCCAACAGCTATGCAGGCACCTAGACTGTGCTGTGGCTGAATGGGAAGGCACTGCTGAACAAGGCATGTGGTATATGCCAGTGGGATTTGAGGGACTCAGCCCTGCATGCCAATGAAATTTGGGCTTGTAAGTTTGGTTTGTACATTTGTGGGGTGGTGGTTTGGGGTTTGTTTTTTTGTTGTTGTTATTGGCTTGATTTTGCTTTTTAGGGACAGGTCTCACAAACCTATTAAACTTGTCCGAGCTCTGCTTTGTGTGAAGTTCAAGTGTTTTGCATGGTTTTCACATCTCAGCACCTCCAAACTCTTTTAACCAGAAGGGTTAACTGGGGGTAAATAACCAGAAATAATAAGAATGAGAAAAGAATAAAAATAACTTAATTTTTACTTTGGAATATAAGCCATGTAGTCATTGATTCCTAGGGGAAAAAATGAAGCAACTTTTTACAGTTTTAATGGTGCTTTGGACATAGTTACATTTTTTCTGTCACCAGGAGCAATCTCTAAATATTCTCATTCTGATGGAGTCATGAAGCTGTTTTTCTTGTCAGACAACACTGGCTAAGAAGCAAATTATGGAGAAAGAAGTAAAATTTTTGTGTGGATTTATAAAATGTTGTATGTATGTGTAAATTACACCATCTATCAGAAACTCATTTTCCTAGTCAGATCACAAAGCTAGCTAGTTACACTGAAGATTGAACTTAAGAATCTGGTGGCTTTTCTGAGATGATAAAATCTTTGGGTTTTTTCCTTTATTTCTATGTTGAGATCTTAGGGCCAACTTGATGTATTACATACTCACAACCTGTTACGTACAGGGAGAAGTTAGTTACATAAAAGTTTGTTGCTGTAGCAGCCAAGTTTGTTACTTTTACTGCAAATGAAAATTCAAACAAATATGTTTTTCATTGTTGTCTGTGTTTGTCTGTAAATACAGCTCAGGTAGCTGTGAAGACACTGAGAATGATGCAACATTTTGGACAAAACACATAGAGGAATCTATTGAGCTTCTTAGAATGTGCTTTCCAGTGGAAAAGAGAACAGATGAAAGAAAGTAAGGAGGGATGTAAGAGACCTAAGCATGGACAGAAACAGGCAGGAGATGTATATACTCCTGGTGTCAGGGTATGAAAGGTACTGGAGAAGAACCATGTTTACATGTCAGTGTGTGTGGTACCAGTTTCCTCTAGTGTTCTCCATGCGTGATGCTTTAACATTTAAAATCCACATGTAGCCCAGAGAGGAACAGTGTGGTCTATAACAACCTGTACAGAGAATCAGAAGATGGTTCAGGCTGGAAGGAACTTCATAGGACTGTGTATTCACACCAGATCCCAAAGCATCTGAACTGCTGCTGGTTCAGGAATTTCTACTGGGTTTCAGTGTCCCTATGCCATGCCATTCTGCAAGGGAGCTCTGGGGAAAAAACCTTGAAGACGATCCCCTTGTCTGAGGATGATGTCAACTTAGGTAGCCATCAGAAACTGATTGTCCGACGTATTCTTAAAAATTCCCACTCCTGTACTCATCCATAGCTACTGCAGAAAATCTGTGCTCATACATCGGTTGAGCACCATGGTCACAGTGTTTCAGTGGTCTGGAAATGGAGACGCTCTTTGGCAATAGGGTGGTTTCAAGTGGTTGTGCCACAGTTCAGGCACAGAGTACTTGCTGAATTAAAGCAGCATGAGACACACAGGCACAACTTCATTTATGCAACAGTCAGGTTCAATATACGATCCCAGAGTTCCCAAATAGGTGAATTCTGCTAGGTTTAAGCTGATCTCTGAACTGTTAGCTGTTGCAAAGTCTATTTATCTAAGGATGCTTCAGGAGGAAACAATTAAATTGAGCCTACATGAGAGACACTGAAAGAACAATCATAACAGGAAGGATCCATCCAAAAACAAGTGTGTAGGTAGGTAATCGTGAATCAGAGCTAACTCAAGGACTTTCAGAAGAGAAAGTGAGTGGAATTGTGTAAAATATTTGCCTGGATTGTAATATGAACACTGGTATGCCTATGAAAGTTAGGTTACCACTAGTTCTAGTAGTTCACATGGCAAACACTTAATGCATGTGATTTATACTCAGGCAGAAGGCAAAGGTTGCTGGCTGATAGCAAAACTAGGAGGATACCTAGTATGGAGGTATCAGGTTTTGGGAATACAAATGGCAGATTCAGCCCATTAACCCCTGTGTAAATGAACCATTCTGGCCTTCCCAGAGCCACAGAGTAGTCTAGCTAACACCAGCTTTTTGCTGGAGGAAGGTTTCTCTGTTATGCTGGAAAATGCCCTCTGATTTCTGTGGAATGCAAGTCTCATCCTTACTCCTTGTTGCTCCTAAGGGTTGTCATGATTTGCTGCTTCCACGATACTATGGGCAAAATGGGTGATAAAAGGTTATCTGTTATCACTGTCACAGCCCAGCCCTCTGCTGCTAACAGAAGATGGAAATGTCAAAGAGAAATGAGAAATCAAATCAGGTTGCCCACTCAGTAACTCAATTGCATTTTCTGTTTATTAGACATGATGACATGATAAAATACCATAATTCCTGTGCAGTTTAAAAGCAATCATTAGCAATTTTTTTGATAGTTCTCTCCTTAGGCTCTGTCTTTATTCCCGGTCTGTACATGCAGGGGTATTTATCAGCCCAAATGTGTCCACTTTGCTTGGATTCCTGTGTTTGCCAGCTTGCCTCCTAGTGCACCTAGGAGAGATGGCAACACCTCTAGAGGAGCTTTGAGTAGGTGTTGAACTCTGAATCACTGCCTGAGAGAGCCTGCTGAAGTCTCTTTTACGTCATTATATTGGGCTTTACCTAACAGGTGGAGTTCAGGTAGAAGGACTTTCCCCCTTGCTATAATGTGACCCTCTGGATGTCAGCACTTCATTTGCTGCTCTGAAATAGAGTTGCATGAGCTGCCTCCTGCCCTCTCTGTCTGACATTTTGACTGCTGCCTTTTCTTTTTTTGTTCACTGGGTGAGGAAGCTGGTGAGAGTGTTCCTGTCCTCCCTTGTGTTCCTGCAATTCCATTTGAATTTGCTACAGCACACATGGGTTTTTTTGTAAGAATAACAATCATGCTCATGTGACCTCTTGCACATCGGTGCTGACCCTTGTATATTCAATGTGCTGCTGCTGTGTTTGAAATGTGCTGCAGTAAAGGAATGCACCAGCTTATTACATTGCTACTTTGCAAACCACTGCAGAAGAGTAAATCATGTTAGGGGGTTTCTGCAGCTGACAAAAAGATGGGTCGATTCAGCTAATCAGCTTTTAAAATGTATTAACATTTCATTCAGGAGAGCTGACCTAGAACAGTCAGTTGCCTACAGTGTCTATAGGGCTGGGAGGACCAAAGCTGCAGAGACTGTTCCTGCAGGAACATGGCATCGCTTTGGGCCAGCACACTGCCTACTTGCACCCCTCCTCAATGGGCTTCACAGTTCACTGACACCCACGTATCCAGCTTTATCCTTGATCAGGCTGAGCAGATGTTTCCCACAGGATTTTATCTTCCTGCACAGGGTCCTTGCATAAAATCCCTGATACCTGGCAGGCACGTAGCTGCTTGTACTAATCATATTGGCTGCGGCAAAGTTGAGCAGCAGTGGTCGTGTTCACATAATGGCTTTAGTGTAAGATGGTTACAAGTGTTTTAATTGCTGTCAGTCAGGCTTTCACTGGTGATATAGCAGAGGCCCCGACTGGACACATTTTGGTGCTAATTAGCTGTGTCAGAGCCAACTTCACTGAAGTCAGAACAAACCGCTGTTTGGAATGCAGATGTCTGCAGAACTGGGACCCAAGCAATTTGACAACTACAGGTGTCTGTCTCCTGGTTTTACTCCAGTGACTTTCCAAGGCTACTCCCTATCAATTTCAATGAGCATTTGTTAGATTGCAGTGGCTACCTGAGCTGTAGAAATGCAAGTGTAATCTTGTAAAAGAACCAGGACCCTTGCTGATTGTTTACATAATGCTGAGCATCATGATGGACCATTACCCTTTTGTTTGGGCCAATATCAAACCCAAAGGGAAGGATAGATGGAGTAATACAGCAAAGCATTTGAGTGTGGGCTTTTTGGTTTCTCATCTTTTGGGTTGAGGAGACAGATTGATATGTCAAGTGTGTATATATAGTGCTGTTAGTCATTTATATAGTTGCATTGACTCATTGGTTTTGATGCACTTAGTTTTCCTTCCAAATGCATGAAGGTGGAGGGAATCAAGGTACATGAAGTACCACCCAGGAACACTCAGAGTGAATGAGGCACAGTGAAGAGTGGCTCTAGAGAGTTCACTTGTCTTGGGAGAAATGAGGAGCTGTGCCAAGACAAATTTTACATGACTTTTACATCATAGTTACTCATGTTGGCACAGACAGCTTCAGAGCTAGTCCTGTGAGCAGAAAGAAATAGGTTTACAGTGTAGGCTAAAGGTAGTGATAAGCTGAGGTTAACAATCTGCTGCTTCACAAATGTCAGTCATGTTAGTCAAACAGACATCTGAGGTGCACATGCATGTCCAACAGGTTAATGATGCCCAGGTCTAAAAACGGTTTCAGCACAAAAGCACCACCTCATTCCTCAGTCCCGTATGCCCATACGATCTATTGTCTGGAATAAGAGGAAGTAATCGCATATCTGTGAACATCTCAGTGATCCCATAAGAGCTATTCACTTTTAAAAAGCTGTACTAGTAGGCATAACAAGTTCTCCTTTTTGCAAAAGCATTGTTTGTACATTATTATTTTATATTGAAATGGATGAACACAAACATGAGTTTTGTAAATGAGAACACTGAAGATGCAGGTTCCTATAACCATGGAGCTTTGTACTTGCAGACAAAGATGTGGTTATTTAAACAGTCATGCTGCCATTTAAGTCAGACAAAGCACAGATGAATACAGACCAAGAAATCTAGTGAAATATTTGACTTCATAGCACAAAAGGTAAGTGGGAGGACGCTAACATTTACAAACTTAGCAGTCAAAGACAGAAGAAACAAAAGCAGGTGTTACTTTGTGCCTTTAGTGTTTCACCCTCAGCTCCTTTGTTTCAGTCTGTGCTTCCTTCCACCTTTTGCTGCTGGATCTTCCTCACCTTCCAGCCTGTCCAGGTTGTTATGGCCAGGAGTGCAGAGCAGAAGGTCTGGAATAGGAGGTGCAGGAGAACCTTTCTGCTTGTGCTGCATCCATTGCTGCCACAGCCAGGCTGGAGCTCTGTCTGTGCCTAGAGACTGAGCATTCCTCAACAGCATGGGTTAGTTAAGTGGTGTTTTTCATAAAAATAGTCAAAAATTATGTTCCAAATGACAAAGAGCACTCATGCAGCACAAGAAAATAGTTGTGTAGTGAATCCTAATAATTCGGGGGAAAGGAGAAATTTCTACTAATGCTAATTTTTGCAAATGGCTGAAGTCCTTCTGACGAAGTGTACTCCCAAAACAACCCAGTAAAATTGCCAGTGTGGCTCAGATAATGTGGGAAATCTTCAGCCCCATTTCTCGAAAGATGAGACAGTTCTAAAATTGCCTGCTGCTGCCCTTCCAGCTGTTACAGGTTATGATGCTGGACACTGTGATGGTTCTGTGAGCAGTGGTACTTGCTGACTCCAATTGCATTTACAACCCTCTGTTGTGATTTAGCTCATAGGCTTTCCTAGAGCTTGTCAGCTGCATGAATAGCCCATTTCACCTGTTTCAAGGCTGCTGTGTTCTCCTGCTGAAATTGTCTTTACTGATGGAAGCTTTATGGCTTTATAGCTTGCTCCCTCGCTCTGAGCCTTGCTTGAGAACATTGTGCAATGCAGTGCTACAGTAACACCTTATCATAAATTAAAGAGATGCTTATAAGGAATTATTTGCTTACTGCTATTTCCTGATTTTCTTACAATGAAGAATGTTGGCATTAAAGATGAATGTGTTTATGTTCCATCTTTTGGGGGGTTTAAGGACAGATTTCTCTGTAATTTAGACTATTTGTTGAAAGAAAGCAGGGCTTGTTTGCCAACATTCTCATGACCAAAAGATAAAAATAACCAGTGTGTGACTGCATGTAGAGCCTTGTTTGTTTTCAGTGGCAAGCTGTTGTTTTTGGCAAGTTAAACTACACTATGAACCTTCCTTTGGTTAACCGTTGGAGTTTGTGGTGTTTGCAATGTGCAAAGCAGTGCAAAATAACAAAACTCTCCAAGTGGAAGGGATCTCTTCAGGTTTTGAAATATGGTCATCAACATTACAAGGGAATTGAATTCTATTCCTGCTGGTTCTGTGGGAAAGGATCCACCATGAAATGAAGTATAAATTTCAGCATTACCTACTCCAAGGATTAAAGGATTACAAGAGATTGGATGCATACAACTAGCAGAGTAAAGTTTTTAAAGAAAGTGGTTTTCTTCTTGTATTCACTTCTAGTTTTTTTTTGTCTTCGACATTTGCTTTTTTCTCTGTCATGGCTCTCAACAATATTTTTTAGTTTTTAATGAGAGCTGAGGTTCTCTGCTACTGCCTTTTGTCAGAAGCTGAGTCTTTCAGAAATAAACCAAATAGCATAAAACTTGAAGTGTAACAGAAAACAAGCAGTGCTGCTCTGACATTGCACAGCAGTGTTTATTAAACAACTCCATCACCATCGTGTCCCAGCTTGCTTTATGCTTTTCAGTCACTGGTTGTTGTTTGGACCTCGTGTGATTAGCGGCTCAGCTGTAGATGTCTTCACCTTTCATAGGAATGGACTGAGGTATGAATTTGGAATGGTAAGGCCAGATGTGAAAGAAATGAAGGTCTTTTAGCAAACAGAAGTTCCATTTTTTTGGGCTTTCTCCAGCTAAGCCTTGTCTCTACAAGTGCAGAATTCTATATTATATTAAACAACAATCCCAAGCTTAGTGAAGCATCGTGTTGGAAGGCGAGCACCACCCCTGTGTGCCTCGCCCTCTCAGTTGCTGTTGAGTAACAGATATGAGCCCCTACTGGAGGACAGCCAGTCCAATAAGGATATAGAGGAAAGAGAACCCTTACTGGAGGCCCTAGCAAGGTCACAGAAATCCAGGAAATCTTCCACAAAGAAGAGAAGAGTCCTAGTTATTGGAGACTTGTTCCTGAAAGGGACTGAGGGCCTAATATGCAGAGCTAACCCTCATCACAGGGAAGTCTGCAGTCTACCTGGAGCCTGGATCAGGGATATTACTAGGATGCTCCCTAACCTGCTGAAATCAGATGACTATTGCCCATTACTGAGCTTCCAGACAGATGGGGAGAGATCTGTGTTCCGTGGACTGAGGGGAATGAAGAGGGAGGGGTCTTGGGATGTTTGGTAAAAGAATCTGGGGCATGAACTGTGTTTTCTTCACTACTTCCACTTTGGGGTGAGGACACGGGCTGGAATAGAAGGACTCAGTCCATTAATACCTGGCTAATGTTACAGGCAGGGCTTTGGGTTCTGTACTAATGACTGCTTCTGTAAGACACCAGATCTTACAGCTCTACAAGGGAGAGGTTTATCCCAGAGAGGGGAAAAAGGATTCTGGGCCAGGAGTCGGCAGGGCTCATTCAGAGG
>VZRI01014720.1:0-13613 GCA_013397515.1 Upupa epops
AGAGGGCAACTCCCCCACCTCGTATTATGTATTGTCTTATGTATTAGAGGTAATAATTGACCCTAAAAACAGAAAATAGTGTCATAATTATTCATACTTTGTCACTTTAAATCTTGGTATTAGGTGATGGCTCCAAGATGTTCCCAGATAAAAATTTCTGGCTTCTGTCCATGGGAACACAGTATTCCTTCTCTCTTTGGAGTGAAGGATTCAAATAGCCTCCTCTGTTGTCCACAACCTGGACTGAAAAATGAGAAGGAAAAATTGATCTGCTCTGGATATGGCTAGGTTTACTTAGTCAATGAGGATTTCCATGCACTGTAAGGAGAGTGATCTTCATTTTCCAGCTAGAATGTTGTCTGCTAGGAACAGGCTGTACTGTTTGGAAGAAAATGAAATCTGTACCCACTCACACAAATATTTCTTTGTACAAAAATTGAAAAGTGAAAGTCTTTCAGTTAAACTTTGTTAGGAAGTTCAGGATTCTTGCTACATGAAAGCTTCTTAATATGCTGCAACTGGCCAACTCTAGACACTATAAACTAAAAATCTCATGTCAGATTGAAGTTACAAGAGAAAAAGCTAGCCACTGAATGGGGGTGACATGTGAAATGACAGCATATCCTAATAGTATCTTTTTCATTTCATTAGACGATGCTGATGTGGCATGGGAACTACTGAGTGAACTCGTAAATTCTGTTTATGCTGGCATTCATATTCATGAGAATTCATTTCCTCTTGGCTTGAACTCCACACTTAGATGTGGTGCAGCAAAGACTTCAGTATAGATGAAAAACACTAGAAAATGTCTACTTCTTTCAATTGTGCAAAATGACAGGATCTCCACAATTCACATCTCACTTACATAGAAAATTCTGTGAAGTCCTGATATAACCAATAATTCAGGAATAGAAGTAAAATGTTGGCCTGTTGCATAATACAGGACTTTGGACTAACTTATTCTTACTTTGAAAAAAACTTCTCAAATTTCCTGTGCATGCCTATCAAATTAGGGTAATTTTTCTCTGGTGGAGCTCCTTGTTAAATTTGGTCTGGACAACCTATTCAATTACGATCATTCTTCCTGAGAAGAATCTGTAAGCACAGCTGGTAGCAGGATACATCTGGAATTGTTTGCAAGACCATAATGGGAATTAACAGTGCAATCTGACCTGACAACTGAAAAGTATTTTTAGGTAAATGACATGAGGGCAGGGCTTAGATATTATTTACCACATTTGTTGTGATGCTTGAATAAAACTCTTATTTGCCCAGTGGGAATCAACTTTGTATCTCTAACTCTTTCACCACCTCTTGTTTGGCCTGGCCCAAAACACTTAATCACTGAGCTGCTCGACTTTCTTGCTTAGCCACTTCATTCTCTATTGGCTTTGGAGCAATTTGGAAATAGACATTATTTCTCAATATGAGGGGTATTTCTATCATCTTTATTAGGTGCCTAATGTCAGTGACTTGTGTTTTCCTGGAAGTGCCAGGTACAGAGAAAATTATGTGCACAAAAATTCTTTCCTGGAATCACTACGGGAAATTCACAATGTGACGGGAAATTCACAGTGTGAATTTTCACCCCAATATGATGGGGAACATTTTCACACTCTATAGTGTCATCAGACCACTTATAATAAGATAATATAAAAGGTTGTCTTCCATAATAATCTGATAGTTGCAACTCCTTTTTCCTAAAAGGTAGTAATAGACATTTTCACAATGGACAATCTGTACTCATAAGCACAGCCCAGGTTTTAATGTCTCTTGAACTGATCCAAACAGTACTTGTCTTCTAACTGCATGATGATGCCTCTTTTTGTAGTGAAGCAGCTGAAATCCAAGCAGCTCAGCACATAAAGGTCTGAAAATATAATATAAAAGTAACTGAGGAGACTTAAAAGTGACCATTATCACAGTAACCAAAAAATTACTTCCTCTAACATCCAATTGTATCACATGAAAGATGGGGAATCAAAATTACATTTGTCTAACTTAATTAATGTTTTATTTTCATGCTTTTCATCACAGAAAAAGAAAACCTAATGAAATGAAATTAATGCACAGGGAAAATGCGATGTTTCAAAGTCTAGAGAATTATCACTTAATTAAAAAGTATCCAAGAAAAACAAATACTTCTGATTAGCATTTAAGTGAATTCCATTAAATCAGAGCAAGACAGAGCTGTGCTACATAGTGCAAAATTTCCAAGCAGGCTGGCCAACAACCAATGTAGTTAATAAATTTTTGCTAGGAGAAAGAGACAATCACATGGGCCAAACAAAGCAGATAAACAATCTAACAGGAGACAGTGGCAGGACAGGCAGCATTGTAGTACTTCAGTCTGCTTCACCTCAAGATTTGTCTCAAGCAACTTGCAAAATCTTGCAAAAAGCAGCTTAAATCCACAACAGCTTTTGCCACTATAGCAATTTGAGCAGGTATGGTTAGGATGGCAAAAATGTGTTTGGCTTTGAAATTAATATGGGAAGATAAATGACATTTCTAGTTTAACACTGAAGAAAAGTATTGTGTGTCACAGCAGGAGAAATTCCTCAGGTTTTAAGCAGTAAATAAAATTGGTGTGCAGACATAAAAAAGGAGACCGAAAGATATTAGATTAAATTTGTCATTGTATTTCATTACATCTGAACAATGTATACAGTGGGTCACACACTATCTAAATTAGGTATGCAACTGTATGATATCGCTTTCACTCTCTAAGAATTTATGGCATGCTAAGAAGGTGGGAGCTGGAGCATCCAATTCCCTTAGGCTCCTGAGATGATATTGCTCTCTATGCAATTAAAAGAAAAATTTCTCCCATTTCTGAAAGTCTTTGAGATTGCACGGACTTAAGCTGGCAAAATAAATATATTTCCCACATGAAAAGGAATATTCAAATTCCTTACTGGAAGTGCATTTTATAAACAAAGTATAAATGTTATTTGAATCAGAGAAGGAGACTGAACTGTGAGGACCAGTCCCTGAAAACATAAAGTACATAACCAAGACAACTGTCAAATGCAAGCCTGCTTCTGAATCTTAGTCATATGATCATAGAATACTTTATTGAAATGATCAGTCACAGAAAAACTGTTTGTGAGGGCATAACATGAGGAAACCATAAGATAGACTCACCACAACTGAAATGCAGCCATAGACAAGTGGACTGCAATGCCCTTTTCAGTAAGTGCTATGGCAACCTGACCACGGACACTGCAGAAGCTTGTGGAAATGACAGTTCCTTCCCTAGCCTTCTTGGAAGAATACACACACCAAAGTCACTGAAAATAACCTACCTGCCTTCTTCACCTTCCTTTGTGGGTTTCTATCTCTTTATAAGGTTAAATATAAGTTGTCTGGCTTCCCTTTTGAAGCCCACTTAGAGCATAGTCATGTCCTAACACTCACATCACAGAGTTTCTGGGGAGCAATGACAACATCTCAGGATCCCTGAAAAATTCACTGAGGCAGGATTTCTAAGAATTACTAAATCTAAGGCCAGTCAGATAAGAATACTTGCCTTGTCTGCAGTGATTAGAAGCTGCATAACTACCACATTGTTCTCAGCCTTCCCAAGCACCCTCTTTAAGTTGTCTCCCAAGCTAAGCTGCAGAGATAATAAAGCAATGTTTGCCTTGCTAATCAGTGTTGCCTTCTTGTTGTGTGTGGTCCTCTGGCCCATCCAGCTGTCCCTTTTGTGCCTAACACTCAAACTGGCTGTCCTCTAGAGTTTTTCTGCTTTATTATGGACTGCCCATAGAAAACCAAACAACAGCAACATGGGCAATGTTCTCAAACATGGCATATAGCAACTTTACAGAAGGTCTTATTTTCAAGTGTAGTTGATTGTAGTTCTGATTCCTTTCAATTCTGGGAACCTTTGTATCAGATGGCATCTGGAAATCTGTGTAAAATATTCTCAAAAATGTGCTCACACACATACATCTATATATTGATGAGATGTTAAAGGGAAGTAGCTGAACTCCCTAAACTACAGTGGAACTGCTTACTGTGTCAGCTTTCCACTATCCAGCACAGACAACCCTGCAAGGTTTAGGATGTACCTTTCTAATCCAACTGTCCTCCCTCGCCCATGCTGTCCTCCGTGCTTGGCTAGTGCTCTCATTGACAATGACTACGTGCTGCCAGAGCTGAAGTGAGGTAGGCAGGCTCACCAGGGGGCAGCAAGCCCTGCTTTCTCTTTCTTGAACCTACAGCAGAGCATGTGTCCCTCTCTGTGCAAGGAGAAACATGGCAGCAGGTAAATATGTATCACATCTAAACACATGTAAACATGTATCCGTTCCTGCACCGCATGAATGGGAGAGAGGAGGGGAATATGCAGGTTACGGTTTTCCATTGTTCTTAGAGTTCTATTCCACAGATATGGGCAGGGACTTATTGTTATATAGAGGAAACATTCTGCTATAGTACACTACTTCTGAGAACCAAACAAACAATCATTGAGGGAGAAACACTCCCTTAAGGATGCCCACACCTTCAAAAATGGCTAGAGCATATCTGAAGGGTTATAGGCAAGTAACACAAACCTCCAAGACCAGGCACCCTATGGGAAGATCTTGTGATCAAGAATAAAAAGGCCAAATCTGTAAGCTGAAAGTGTTTGGTAACACAGAGAGAATGAGGTTTTTGGAGGGAGCCTAGCCTTTCATGATCACAGTATCACAGTATCACAATAATGATGAGGCTGGAAAATACCTTAACGATCATCTAGTCCAACCTAAAACCAACCAAGTAAACCTTAAACATCTGACATCTAGATCATGCCACTCAGTACTTCATCCAGCCTAACCCTTAAACACCTCCAGAGAAGGTGACCCAACACCTCTGTGGGCAACCTGTACCAAAACTGGATCACTCTTTCAGTAAAAAACCTTTTCCTAGTGTCAAGTCTAAACCTCTCACAATGGAGCTTAAGACTGTGACCCCTTGTCCTGTCTCCAGTGTCCAGGGAGAAAAGACCGACCCCCGCCTGACCATAACCACCTTTTAGGTAGTTATCGACAGCAATAAGGTCATCCCTGACCCTCCTCTTTTCCAGATTAAACAGACCCAGCTCCATCAACTTCTCTTCGTAAGGCTTACCTTCCAGGCCCTTTACCAATCTAGTTGCTCTTCTCTGGACTCCTTCCAGCACCTCAACATCCTTCCTAAACTGAGGGGACAAGCCTCCTGGTTTTGGGAGTCAGAAGACAGACTTCACTCCAGCTTTCTATCCAGATTCCACTGGATTTTTTTAAAGTGTCCTTTAAATTGTCCTTTCTACTAACAGAGACAAAAATGCAATCACGAGTCTAAATCAGATGCTTGTGACATATTTGGATAATTTAAACAGTCACTGGGGAAGAGACTGAGACACACTGATTAGATTTGAACAAAACACTCAATTACCCAACATCATTTTTTATCAGTCTGTGGAAAAGAATCAGGCTTCCTGAAGTTCTCAGAAAAGTTGGAGTTAGTTATTACATGCTCAGAATTGTTTTTGTTTGTGTGATGACTTGTAATTATTTGCCTTTTATTCTGTTATTGATTTTGTTTGGTGTGTACATTCAGAATGTTATGTGCTCTGTCTGTCTTGCTGAATCAGACAAGGTCAGGAGCAGGGGGTAAGAGTCAAGCTGGCTTTTGACATATGAGCAAATATTCAGTCAAGGGGAGACATCGTGCTTTGTCTTTGTTAATTTTGATATAAAAAGTTATAGCTGAAGGAGAATTAATATAGTGTAGAGTATAACTGAAAATCACAGTTCCTACTGCAGATGAAGAATAGTCACTGTTTTATTATCAAGAATACAAAATAGAGACAAAAAAAAATAAGACACAGGTTCAGTTGCATGTATGACTATGCAAAGGCTGTATTTAAAGATCAGATATACAGCTTCACTAAGAATTTCTGAATGTTGCTTGAAAGAATCAAGGAGCTAATGAAATAAACCAAATTACTGCTTGCAATAGAGATAAATTATTTTGCCTTAATGAATAAATTATTTGCCTCATAAATAATGCAAAGTTACCTTATGATGTTATTTCTCATAATTAGATAACTTTTTCTTAAGGTTCTCAGGACAGTGCTGCAATAACAGACTGTTCCTAGCAATATCTCAATGTTGCAAATAGAGCATGGTTCACATTATCAGGGTAGAGCATTTGCTTTGGTGTGCATAGTGACAATATGTCAAAACATGTAAGAAAGGAGTTTTGGCTTTTCATCAAATACCACTCTATAAAGTTGACTGATTTTATATTGCCTTGGCCTGCAGTGCTTCAGAGCCTAGAGAGTGGTTAGATCAATAGCAAAGGCCTATAGTCTGACCTTCAACAAAGAGGCTAAAGCAGAAAAACTGTTTAACTAACACAAGAATATTTGCGCAATGACTCACTACAACCAACATTGAGCAATAGATTGGAGAGGTAAATGGGCCAGGAAAGATCCAATTGCTGGCTGGGAAGATGCTCTGCTCATCATCAATCTCATTCCATCTGTACTTGAGAGGGAGGATAGAGTGATTCTATGTTTGACAATGGTCATTGAAGACTACCAGGGACCCAGATCTCAGGGTCATAGCCACTATGTTCAGCACCTTGCTACCGCCATCTGCCAAAAGCTCCACCATCTATGCAGAAAAGCAGAGAACTGCTTCTATCTAACATTGCAGTGTTTTTTCCATTGTTAGTTTCGCAGAGGCAATAAACACACAAACTCCTTCTCATAAATACAGTTGTGGTGTAGTAATTTACTTGTACACTTGATGACTTAAACCACAACACCAGCCTTCAAATATACAGATTTAACATTATTGTATGGAGCAGCAGACAAAAAACATGACAATA
Source organism: Upupa epops (assembly GCA_013397515.1). Taxonomy (NCBI): domain Eukaryota; kingdom Metazoa; phylum Chordata; class Aves; order Bucerotiformes; family Upupidae; genus Upupa; species Upupa epops. Next base: position 6,868 of record VZRI01014720.1, read on the forward strand.
CAATTTCTTGGTTAATATAAACACAATTGTGCCACTACATGAACTACATCAATTGTAGGAGTCCCCTCGTTGTTAAAATTTATAATTCACTTTTCATTAAATTGATAATTTCTGGGTTTTTTCTGTGGTTTACCTGACCTCAACTTTGTATCTGAAAAGCAGAAAAATCAGTCTGGAGAGATGAGCACTAAAAATGTTGTATCATAGCTGAAGGCACAGGTTGTGCAAATTACTTCTCCAGGGTCACAGAAACAGTCTAGGAAACTGATGGGTAGTTTCCTGAATCTCTGGGCTGGACATTAGACTGCTTTGTGAACGGTCCTTTTATAACTTTACTCATATTCCACCTTTTCACCATGAATTGCTTTATGTAAATGTGTCACAAAAACAGTCTAGATGGGGCACGGTCTGTCACTACTTTAATGTTTTAAGTGGAAGATTATTTATCACAACTTTCCCTCAAAGCCACAATAAATAAGAGAAACCAAACTACATGTGCTTAGCAAAGCAGCAAGCTTACAGACAAACTGCTGTGGCTTTATTACTTATTGTTTTATTTGCCTTGAAATAGTGTCTAAATATTCTTTCACAAATACTTGGAAAGATCATTTAGATCACACAAACCCCTCCATCATCTCTTGACTAGCTATCTTTAACAGCCTCAGGATGCTTTCCCCCATTGCATGCATAAAAAATAGTGGTGGAAGGTCTACATGTATATTATACATACATTTATATAGAATATTCATATATAGTGTATCCATATAAATAAAGTATTTATTACTGTATATATAAATATTTTAAAAGGTAACTTAGATATTTGTTGGTTTTCTTGTCAGATCTCCCATTTCTTACTTATTTGTTCTCTTTCTGGTAATGTGGTATAAAAAAGCTAAGCATTATCTGTAAGCTTCTCCAGTTAAAGTGTTTCACTTTGGACCTTTACCCTGTGTGGGTATATACACCTAGGTTGTATGTGAGCTACGATTTGTCCACAGTTTCTAGTTATGGTTCTATTTGTGCAAGTCCTCTGTGGGATTTAACCTGGACACAGAGAGCTGTTTGCCTGCAGTAGTGCAGGTATTTGTTTTGCTTATCTCTCTGTCTTCATGTGTAAAATGACATCAACAATTCTTCACATGTATTTTTGAAGGAATCCTATTCTATTGGGATGAAAAACATCAAGTGCAAGATGTCATTATGCTTAAACTCGTCTATGGAGAAGGCAAAAACATCACTTGCTTGTGCTGCAGCTGGCAGTTGCAGATGACTCTAAGTGGGAGGTGTGTGCTTATCTCTTCTAGTCTCTTTTGAAGAGCCCAGCCTTAAGACTTCTGTGCAAATCAGACTTCTGTAACAGAAATCCTCCTAAGAATATCTCTTCTCCTTCCAACTAAGCATTTGCTGTCCTTTTTTTCCTTCAACATTCACATGGGTTTGGTTTGGAAAACAGAACTTAATCCCATGACTTTTCTTATTAGCATTTCTGGGCAATTATTGCCAAGAAATGTTAATTCTTCACAGCTGGTGCATAAGGCTTCGTATGTGTTCCTGCTGTGGTCAAAGTCTCATGTAAAATGAGCAAGTAAATCTTGTTTATGTCGTCATGCAGCCTTTCCATAGTGCTGCATACTTCTTAAATAATAGTCTTGCAATATTTAGAGCAAATGTAACAAAAGCCACTCTAAAACTGAGTAACAAGACTTGGGGACACAGCGACTTCATATAAATAAGTTCTTCTCATGCAAGTGCCCTGTCATGTGAACTTGACCATGACTTAATTCCTTTGCTTTCCTATGATTTCCCTCTTTTCTTTCCTATTTATCTGCAGAGTTCTGCAAGAGATGGGTAGAAGAACAATGGGGTCTTGACTGTTGGGAGAAATTTTCCGTTTTTGCGATAATAGTGATTTATTTCTTTCTAGTGGAAAAATCATGTTAAACTATTTGAATTAAACTAGAAGATCTATGTTTTCTTTTCTGGGTGTTTTTTTCTGTGTTGACATTTTGGAAGGCCATGCTGGCTTTTTGCTGAGTAGCAGATGCTGGTTTGTTTTCATTGTTTGTGCATGGACAGCAAAATTCATAAGCAAGTTTATCCCACTCTCACCTGTACCTTAAATGAAAATGGAGCCCTGGTTCTAGCAGAGCATCTTAAGATGTGTAAATTAGTGTTTCACTCCTCTAGAGGGAACTCTTACTGTGTTTTAAATGGCTCCATGCACTTCTCTGTAAATGCAGGTTAAGAGCTACACCTTCTCTCACCAGAATGAAGCTTGGCAGAATCCCACCTGTTGGTAATCAGCAGTATTTATCTTCATGTGTCAAAGACTTCCATTTTGTCAGAGTCTTTCTTAGCCCTATTTGACATTTCCATCCCTAATAAATATGCTGGACACAGTGATGAGTAACGTGCGTAGAGGTTGTCTCTGCTGTAGTGCATGCTATGTTGCATCTCCAAGTCAAGAGGTGAAACTTCAGTTCTGCTGTTTGTTCATTGGCTCAGAAAACAGAAATTTTTGACCTGATGATTTAATACAAGAGATATCCTGCATGGGGCCAGAGGGGAGGATTGAGTCCAAACTTCAACCCAACATGGCAGTTCACCATTAAATCATGTCCCTAAGCACCAGGTCAACTCATTGAGTAAATACCTCTAGGGATGGTGACTCCACCACTTCCCTGGACAGCCTGTTCCAATGTTTGATAACTCTTTCTGTGAAGAAATTCTTCACAACACCCAGCCTAAACATCCCCTGGTGTCGCTTGCAGCCATTTTCTCTAGTCCTACCACATGCCACCAGGGAGAAGAGGCTGAGCCCCTCCTCATTCCAACCTCCTTTCAGGTAGTTGCAGAGAGCAATAAGGTATCCTCTCAGCCTCCTTCTCTCTAGGCTAAATAATCCCTCTTCTTCAGATGCTCCACACATGACTTGTGCTCCAGACCTGTCACAAGCCTAGTTGCCCTTCTTTGGAGGCACTCCAGCACGACTATGTCTGTTTTGTAGTGACGAGTCCAAAACTGAACACTGTACTCAAGGTTCAACCTCACCAGTGCCAAGCAGAAGGGGCTATTTCTTCTCTAGTCCTGCTGGCCACATTGTTTCTAAAGCAAACCAAAATGCCATTGACTTTCTTGACCATCTGGTCACACTGTTGTCTCATATTCAGACAACTTTCCCTACCATTATTTCCAAGAAAACCACCACCAGATTAATTTTCAGAGCCAAGTTAGTTTCAAGATCCATGAGTATTAAACATGACTTTAAAAAAAAAGATGACTTCTCTATGGGCAAGACACTTTCTGCATACAGAGGACTGTGGAGAGCAGTCTTTGTGTATATCATGGGGTCTCTGTTTTGTGCCAAATTGGTCACAGTAGATAAGTGCAGCTCTGTCACAGGACCTCAAGGAAATGACTGGGTGATAGGACAAGCTCCTTCCTACTTTTTATTCCAGTTCTGAGCCTTTACTGAAGACCAGTGCCTATCTGCCAGATTGTTTTATTACCCTTATTCCTTATATGGAAAAGTAATAAATCACCATTTCTGCTCATATTGCTTTGGTGCAGTGCCAGACTTCCCACACTACAGAAATGTCTTTATAGGAGTCAAATTGTGACAGAGTCCAGACAAAAAACCAGCAGTGCAACCTTTGGCTAACTTTGAAAACAGGCAATTATGAATACAGAAGAACTTTGGTCGGAGGCAGTATCCTCCTCAGGGACAACATGGAAATTATAATCAAGAAAATAAGGAAAATAGGATTCTACATTTTTCAGTATTCAGCGGTGCACCAGTTTGCCCCTCTCATGTGAACTTCTCTTTAAATCCGCTAATAAACCAAGCACATTCATGTGCTTAACTGAAATTATAAGTATTCTCAGGCTGCTCCACTCAACTGGATAGGCCAGGTGGTGCTGAATGCTTGCATGTGCCAGAACCAGAAAGAACAGCAATAATAAAACCACAGCTTTTTGGTTTATTCAGGCTTTCTAGATGACAACATTTTTGCTCTGCTCAGGGATTTGTGATTTACCATCTGTATTCTGTGAAGGACAGGCATCAAAATAAATGGAAACCAGACAAATATTACAGATCAGGAAGAAATTATCCACATTATTTGTAGGCTACAGTATGTAAGGACTGCCTCCTGTTAGTGATGCCAAGTTGTTTAGGCATGTGAGAGATTCAACTGTAATAAAAACTATAACAAAAATAACAACAGGAGATAACCTGATTTCACGAACTCTTCAAATGGATTTGAAGAGCTTGTTTTACATATGGCATTCATACCACACCTAAACACTCAGTTCTCCCACCTTCTGGTTAGCATTTCTGTCTCTTGTTTCTGTTATGTGGCTCCCCTGAAGATTGTATTTATGTGTCACAGGGCTTAGGTCTTCCTTAGTCTGCTCTAATCCTTTGTCTGAGAGAAAGCAACAGATATATGTCAGAGAAATGCAGTCTTTTCAAAGGAGCAATAATGGATTAACAGACTAAAGTACAATTAGAAACTTGTTGTCCTGGGGAATAAGTTGCTTTTTCTGCCTAAACTTTTTCTGTTTACACTGCTCTTATAATCAAGAAGCCAAAATGCTCTTACATGAAGCCAAATCCAGTCTCTAACTGATGTAGACTCAGTACTTTTAAATGTGGAATCGTTTCATTCACTCTGTGTTTTTGTCATAGATCACACACATGTGGACTTCTGAAGGCTCAGTTACTGCAACCTTGAATACCTGGTTAGGAAAGCCAAGGCACAGTTTGAACTGAACCTCGCCAGGGTGGTCAAAGGGAACACCAAGAATTTCTACAGGTATATTAATGGTAAAAAGAAGACTAGGAAAGATGTGGGACCCCTCAGTAAGGAAACAGGTGATGTGGTCACAAGTGACATGGAAAAGGCTTCCAATGCCTGACAATTCTGTGATTCTAAGTGCAAAACACAAAGGCAAGACAACCATGCCCAGGGTGTTATGCTTGAGTTCAACAGAGCCACTTCATTGTTTTGCCCATAAAGCAGTGTGTGATGGATAGAAAGAATAGATAAGGGGAAAGAGGGGAAAGAGAGGAAAGAGGACACTAGCTACCATGACAAGGTCCCAGGCATCCCAAAGTCCCTTCAGGCAGCACCCTGCTGGCCTTCTGATCTTCTGATGATCCTCGATGAGGAAAGCTTCCAAAGTTTGGTTGCTAAGAAGCCACATTTTATGCCAAGCAACACACACCTTGCTCCTCCTCTGTCCCATGGAACTTTGCCAATCACTTCCCTCAGAGGAGTGTCTGAGGGCATGCTCTCCCCTGGAGGTGCATAGTTTTTGGCCAGAAGGTGTGTTTTGCTATTAAAATGAGCAAAGTTCACCTGAAGTCCAAGATTTCTTCACCAATGTTGAGGTGGCTGTCTAATGTTATCTGTTCCACACCACGTAATGGGGAAATAGCACCATGCTATCAATTATGTGGCCTAGGTGCCCCTGGCTCTTTCTGATATTGTAACTCCATTCTTCCAATCCATTTTTCAGGTACATTAGTGTTCAAGTCCACAACAACTTTGTTGAATCAATTCCAACTGACTTGGACAATGTTGTAGCCCTGTCATCAGGACTTAAAAAGTAATTGCTTTGTCATTTTAACAGCTTTGTCTAGCAAGAAGACCGTTTTTGCAGGTGACCATGACCTGCTGAAGTGTAAAACTCAATCCAGTCAATCGGCTTAGGCCAAAATTAACACAACCATTGTCTTTTCAGGTGGAAGCCCAGGAGCTACATCACATGTGAGAAGAATTGGGCACAGGAGTAAAATGAGGTCTGGGAATTCACATGCAGGCAGTTTGCACTCACTTCTCCTTTTCAGAGTGCAGCTGGCTCGATGTTGTAATAGCAATTTCTCTGGAAAGCCCTGTAGAAGCAGATGGCATTGGTGAAATACTTGTTTTGCAGCAATTTGAAAAGCAGTCATAGATACAACTTCTTTAATGCAATCTTCCCAATCCCAGATGTGCTCGTGCAGAAGTGCTTTCCTCAAGTTCACAGTGCATCTCTCTTCATAGACCCTTAATGAGAACTGCTAATCATAAAAATGGCTGAACATGTTCCTTGCCTTCCCAAGAGGGAAGCCAAGGGTGAGAGGTCCCATGACTCTAATGTGTTCACAATCCCATGGCATAACTCACTGAGTGGGAGATATTAATGTTCTCAGAACTTCTATTCCTCTGCCACCAAAATACATTCACCAGCAGAACATATTCTTCCTCTCTAGAAGAGAGGAAGAAACTCAAAACATTAAATTATCTGTGTAAACAAAAGGAAAGAGAAAAATGCTGACTTGTGAATCCAAGGTTACCATGTGACCCACTACTGTATCTGATTGTAATCCATACTTTTTCTACACTTCTAAAGGCCTGGCACCTCAGCTCTTCCTGCTGGGACTAGAGGGGAAGAAGACATCTTTCCTATTGTAACAGCTGCTACTTGGCACTGGAAAGACATTCATATGATTTGAGTCTCCCAGGAGAATCTTTCTTCAGCATGGAACAAATAAGAAATGCTTTCTCGTGAGCTGAGAAACCATGTAAAGATATTCTTAAGCTGTTAATTAGCCTTTGTCAACTCAGTGTCCTGGGACCTGGGATCCTTTTATCCATACAGGCCCACCTATGGCCATTTTCTAAGTCCAACAAGCCAAGAGAACTTAAGACATTTGCAATTGTTTTTAACCAACTCTTTCATAGGTTCATAGATTCATA
>VZRI01014901.1:0-21641 GCA_013397515.1 Upupa epops
CTGAAGCCATTCTGCAACAGAGGGAAGTCAAGGTATAGTGGCACCCTATCCCTTGTCTGCCACTAGAACAGGCAGCTCCATGCCGTGAACAGATTGAGTAGTTCCATGCTACGCTAGCAGAAAGCCTTTTCCCTGCCCACACACCAAAGATTGTGGTCACAGACAGAAACCACCAAGTAATTCCTCCCAGCATTGAGCAAAACAGAGTTACCCTGATCATTGCCTGCCTGAAGAGTAGTGAGCTACAGTGAGAGGAAAAGCCCAGAAAGCCCAAGAGCCTGAATGATGGGGGAGGTCCTTGCTGATTTGCTGCTGTAGCCCCTGTTGTTTTCTCGCCATGTGGCTGGGTCATACAGCCACCACCATCCTGATTAACAGAACAGCAGGAAAAGAAGCTGTTGTCACAGCTTGCCATTAAAAAAGAGACTGGCAATTCTTAAGTTAGTGTAAGTATGGAGCCCAGAAGGCCATTTGCTGTTTCAGCTTGGCAGAACTGTCTGTGAAAGAAAGCTGAGAAACTTCTAACTCTTAAACCTTTGGCAGAATGTTAGGAAATTGGGGTTTGAAGTGTCCTAGGGGTGAGTCCCAGGGGGCTGTTGCTGTTCTGCATGTGTCCCTTTTTCCCCAGGGAACCCAAACTGAAGCCAAAGACCGCTACAGAATTCTTTGTCCATTTTCTTTTCTCAGAATGTGTGTAATGGCATAGTGATGGAGTTTCTGTTTTGTTTGTATCACTTGCTTGGAACTTATCTTCTTTCTATACTTAGACACAGGATTAATAAACCCTTTTGTTTCCCCAAGATTTTTTCTTTTGCCTGACAAATTCAATCCATGACCCCTTGAGACTTGGCTGCCTTTCCGCTTTTAGGATGTTCCTAACCTGGGACACCTACTTCATATTAAATTGTTTTAAGTGGTTGTTTTTTTTCAGTCTGTTCCTTTGCAGTTTTGCTGAGTTCAGTTAAAGCTTATATGTGGGGGTTTTTTTCATGCTACTTGTTCTACAATTTTAAATATCAGAGTATTTGTTGTTTTTGTTATGCTGTACTAGTTAGATAATTATGAAAGACATGTTACACTTCCACAAACCTGGGAAAAGAAGCTTGAAAATACAGTCTTACTCTGCACTTAAGCCTCAGAAATAAAAGACAATAGAAGGACTTCATATGTCGGGCTAGTAGTCTTTTTTTTAGCAAGTGACTGATTGCAGCTTGATTTTTTTCTTTTGGTTTGGTTTGTTTCAACAGCAGCTTCAAGCTTTTAAGCCACACTCATCTTTCTTGGCTTAGGAAGGATGTTCTCACCTGCAAATTTTGAATTCTTGGTACCAGGCCTTCAAAATACCCCATCTTCTTGTATCTTTCTGGTTACAGTCCCATCAAATCAAAAAACATGGGACAAGCCTTGATCATTCACAGAGCTCTATAGTTGCTCTTAATCAATTTTGAGCAGGCAGGGCATCAAAGTATCATGCATCTCCAGTATTTATAGAAGTATGTAACCAGAGTAGCCTTAAAAGCATATCAGTATTGCCTGCATTTTTCAGATACCTTGGACACTGATACCTATAAATTTTCCCATACTTTTGTTGAAAACAGTTTTTAATGCATTTTCATTTTGTCCTCTGCATTTCATAAGCCTGTCTCACTATCAAACTTATCACCATAGGTTACAAGACTGGAACAAAGCTGTGAATAACGTGAAACAGATATGACAATATGTAAGAAAAATTTCATGTAGTGTGATAGGTCTTCATCCCCCAAGCAGTGCAAGTTCTGAAACATCAGCTAAGTTTCTCAGAGAGACAGGATGAAAAAAGTGAGATGACACTGATACTTTTTCTGCTGTTAGCTAAGAGAACAAAGGGTCACTGGCAGACAAAGGGCCATGTAAAGGCATACTTTCAAGAGGGTAGCTGGTGTCAGCAATAGATTTAGAAATGAAATACCAGTAAACAGCATTCCTTGCTCCAAAAGAACCTCTGTGATTATGGCAAGAATTGGAAATGTCGTTTTCTCTCTTTTGAGAAAAGTGAAAATAGTGATGGCTGTTACCTTATAGTTCTAGACAAAACTCTGCTGTTGACTACAGTGAGAGGAAAAGAAATAAAAAATGTTAAGCACTCTGATAGTAAGAAAATACATAAATTAGCAGCTATGGGTAGGATGCTTACTTTCTATACTAGAGTAGTTCTTCCCACTCAGTCATGAAATGAGCCACATCAAAATATCATGCCTCAAGTCAACCCATTACAATGCCTTAAAATTATACACATTAAAACAACACAAATGAAAACAAAACATGGGGAGAAGATAATGTACAAACATCAGTTTATATAATTGACAAATATAGGGCCAAATTTAAAAACAGTGATGTAATTAAAAAAAAAAAAATGCAATAACTGCCAAAGTGTGGGTGTTTTAGGTGTGTGATAACTGTGCTGCTTGGAATATTCAGTAGGCAGAAAAGAGTTTGCACTGCTAGGAGCATCAGGAAAAAATACTACAAAAACATTTTTATTATCTGTAGCACACACTAAGCTATTTTATGCATACACATGGTACTGTACATACTGAAAAGACTGAATAAATGGTAAGATTTCTGAAAAGAGGAAAGATGAACTGATCAATAGGTATGTCTCAGACAGATTGCATGGTGCTCCAACAGATTGATTAAAAACACTGCTACCCAGACACTGTTGCCCAGAAGGATGGTAGCTTGAATATGAACCTTTGATTATAAGATTAAAAGGCTGTGGAAATACAAGCAGAAGGGGTAATCCTGGAGAGGAGAAAACAGAAAAACTAAGCCCCTTGCCATTCTGATTACATTCACAGTAATATTACCATTCCAAATCCATATAAAAGACAGTAGAGCAAGAGCACATGAATGAATAATATAACAAACACAATAGACATCAAAGTTCTTTGTTACTCCACTATCTATGAAATGCACTATGATGCTTTCCATTCATGCCACACGGCAGGTATTCTTTTGGAATCTCTATGAAAGGCAGCAGATTCAAGGATCATTGCTTTAAAGCATCACAAACTGTTACAACTTGCAAGTGAAAATAGATCCTTTTCCAGCTTCCACTGTATCCTACCATAGACTGAGAAAGAAAGAACCAGAGAATATCTAACAAATGTTAAGCACATCCCAGTATTGCCTTCCTAAGATGATGTGGACTATTTGCATGTCTCACTGACACCTGCTGAGTAATTATGTTACTCCAGTGAATACTAGTTTCTGTTCACTTCCCCATCACTACTTACAAACAAGGAAAAATGAGAATTTGGTGAAGAGGAAATTTTCTTCTTCTTTGATCTACGACAACGTTGATGGATAACGTTGACTCATGCTGATCACGAAGGTCTCAATTATAAATAGGAAAAAAGACATATTAGGGAACTAATGCAAACAACATTAATTATATATTATGGAAATCAACATACAAATTTAAACATCACAAATGCATAACTTCTTGCGTTTTTAGTTATTTTTTTTCCCCTGTACATATTATATATATTCTCAGTTATACTGTCTTCAAACACATACACTATTCTTTAAATAACAATTATTAGTCTTTAAATAGTAACTGTTCATCAGACAACAGCACAGTTCCAATGAAAATCAGTTATATTGTATATCCATCTTTATCTTCAATATCATTTTTTGTTAAGTTTATGAAAAAATAAAAAACAATTGCATTGAATTTTTTCTTGCTTATTTTCAAAATTATTAAATATGCACTTTCCACTTAAAAATTCAAAATACTTTTAAACAAAACTCCTTTTAGTCATGCTATAACAAAACTTTTAAACTGGCCAGGAGTGTCTTTAAATCCTAACTGGAGGTATTTATGACTGTATTATCTCCAAGACCCTTGAAAATCTGATTCTTTTGAAAATTAGACTAAAAATATGTCTAACCTGAGACATGGGTATGGTATATTGCTATTTAGTAGTAGTCACTTATGGTACTGAATCAAAATCAGCACACCTCTATGTAGTATAGGGTATTATATCCCATAAATAAATTTTATTGATAAGAAAGCTGACTTTGTCTGCACTGATGTTGTGTTCTGAATCATTATCTCTAAACAATGCTGTACATCAGATGCTGGTATAGCAATCTCTACCACTATATTCTTGAGTAATACAGATACGATCTAAGTAATTCCTAGCCAGGAACTATAGATAAAATGTTGTGGCAAAGGAATATTTCCTAAGACAGCTGTCTGGGGAGGAGGTTATTGCTTCTTTTCCAAGGAAGGAAGACTTATTGAGTATATAGAACATATTCTAATGAAAACACAAGAAGAAATTTATCCCTGTTTACAGTGTGTTCTTATCCTCTATTTAATGTTACTGTAGCTATGTAATTTACCTGCAAACAAAGCATGAGAGCTTGAACTGTTCTATATCTGGTACCTGCATATGAAGCATAACAGGTTGAATTGTTCTGGTGTTCCTACAGAAGTTAATTATTTTTAAGGCGGCCTACTGCTTTTCTGATAAAATTTATTCTTGTATCTGTTAGCTTCGTATGGCTAATGAAGCATCAAAATACTTGCTGCTCAACCTCATATGATTAGAAATCACTGCAGATTAGCTGAAGATTTGCACAAGGCTTGCCTTAAAATGAGAAGTTCCAGAATCGTGTGTATGCTATTCATAATATCTCATCATCTGTAAGCCTAGTATCATAACAGTGAAATTGCTGAAATTGTAGTAAAGTGTGTTTAGTGCCCAATTCTAGTGATTGTATGCACAATTTTAAGTTTTGAAATGTATTTCCAGGGTTCTGTGGCGTAATGAGTGTGAGTGGTAAGGGTTTATTTCAATAGTTATCTTCATCATTATTGATTGAGCTGAGCAGTGCACTCAATCCCTTGCCATAAATATGCTGGTAATGAATGTCAAGGTCAAAGGTTAGGGTTTCTCTTGTTTTCTGTTACGTTTTATCTTTTTTACATAACAGAATAGGAAGGTGTATTGTTTACTGTAGTTTTGTCACCTTCAATCCTAAACAACACTAAAGCAGATAATAAACACTGTGTTACAAAATGTAAACATGAACAAAGACATTTTTTGCTTTCTGTGCTTTCTCATTGTTTCAGTGAATAGATAAGCAGAAGGAATTAAATTAACACATTTTCAGATGTTCTTAACTGGCTAGAAAAAAAAATACAGGTTTCTAAGAAAAGTGTACTATGTGCAGTTTTAGATCACCTTTAATTTTCATTATTTCATTCATATGTCAGGAAAAAAAAAAGGTAGTAAAAACCAGCAATAACCAAGTACACTTAAGGAAAGTTTTGGAACTTTCCTTAAAAATTGTATAGATTTCCTTGAAAATTGTATAGATTACTATATTTAAACAAATCTAGTGAAAGACAGAAAACCGTGATTGTGCTTTTATTCTATGAACAATGACTTTGGTATTCATGCTATTATCTTTAAGTGTGACAAAATATTTTTCTTCTTTTGCAGGCAACCTTCATTGCTTTACCATGCAAACAGAACAGACATTGAACATTCAGTATTGTCATAATCTGTAATAGAATGGCACAAAAGAAATTCATATTGTTATAAATTTTTTACAATATTGAAAAAATTACAAATAATTTCTTTAAATCTATTTACTTTGAATTTCTTTTGAACTACATTTCATAAAAGAGTCATATATATGAAAATAGACTACTTAATTCCTTTGTTGTTTGCATGATTAGGAGTAAGTTAGTAGGGGGTGCTATTTATTTTAAATGAGGAACAACATTTCCTTGACCCCCCACAGGATAGTTTAATTTACAGAAATTCTTCACAGGCTTTTATTGGTCCCAGCTGTGAACCAAAACATCACTTACATGTTTTCAACATTATTTCAGCAATACAGAACTGAAGGAGATTTCTAACTCCAGCATCTCTTCTTTTCTTTCTTGTTGTCCCACATAATATTTACTCTGTGCTACACTGTAACTATTATCTTAAAACTACCACTACAACTGTATTTGTGTAGGTAAAACAAAACAAAAAAAAAAACAAACAAACAAAACCCACTCATTTGCACTTGTATTTAAAACCAGAGATTACATATAACTTTGTTGATGGTGTTTTCTTAATTATATCTCAGAATTTAATTATTTTTCCCAGTTAAAATTTTTATCTTGCATCAGAAAGGAAAAGGACAATAGCCTTCACAGATAGTTTGAATGATCATCAGGACTGGATAAGAACACTTCCCATGAGTTATTTGCTCAGGTGTTAAAAAATGTCTGGGAAATTGCATGTAGCTACTTAAGTGCTTGTCTCTCTTTTGGTATAGTCCAGATCTAATACAAAAATTTACAGCAAAAAGTCAATTTTGCTTAATGGCATCAAAGAATGTTATGAGTTGAGGTAGAATAGAACTAATTATGCTCAGTGATTTTACTTTTCATCTCAGCCTCCTATAACTAACTGTATTTTCTGTTATATTTCATATTTGTGAAAAGAGTGTCTGCTTTCACAACTGATAGCAGCTGATGTTACTGTTACTACCAAGGACTGGTCTGCAGAAAGACTTTAGACTTTTGCTTGTAGGAACCAAGGTCATCACTAAATCTTATGTGACACATTGACTGCACCTGTGGGATTGTCCAGTGTCCAGGAAGGACTCAGTCCATTCTGCCTTTGAACCCAATCTATGCATTCCTGAGTCCAGCTCCTGCATCCAGTACTTTTCTGCTGTGAGTCCAATCTGGTACTTCCCTAGTGTCTACATCAGTGGTGATGGTGTTGCAATTGGGCTAGCAGTGCAGATCAGGTTCAGTACTGGTTTTCTACATAATTCATCCTATTATTGCTTTCCTTAAAGATGTTGCAGTTTTTTCCGATCCATAAGTCTCTCACCCTTATTCCCTCTCCTTCTCCTTTTGAGAGCAAACGGTGATTCATGGCATGGGCAGTGCAGCATTAACCTATTTACAAAGATTTTAGTTTAAGGAAACAATAATTTAACAACAGTAATCTATAGTTCCAATTGTAGTATGAACTGTTTGAAAATAATCTGTATGCAGGTTTATGAATATTGATATCAAAGAAGCAAAGGGGTCTTAATATTATGGCAATAGCTTTGTGTAGGACAGAGTGAGACATTAACTTCTTTTGTAGAATTCAGATGTTTCAAGCCATGGACAATTTACAGGCCTCTCTAAGTAGTTAAATTTGCTTGGGTTTTAATTCATTCAGATGAATTTGAGATTGGATTTGAATTCATGTGAAAAAGAGTGTCATAGACATATATTGGTGAAAACAAGCATAAAAGTAATTTAATTCCTCAATAGAATGAAAAATAATAAAGTGATATGCTCTCACATATTACTTGGTTGCAAACAGCTCTATTAAACTCATAGAATAATAAATGGCTTATAGAATGTTTTATAATATGACTCCATACAATGCGCACAATTAAATGTTATTTTACCAGCACATAAGGATATTATATTTCTTCACGCCTCTCTACTGAGTCTGTTTTACTTGCAACCATATAGACATCTTGCCTTTTGTAAAGTTTCTATTTTCAGACTACTTCAACTACAACATGGTTAGCTCTTGATGATGCAAATAATCTTTGCATCCAAAATGAAGTTCTATTGCCTATTATACGACGGTGACATTATATAAAACTACATGCTTCACAAGTCTTTAGCAAGCTCTTTGCAGTGACAAACTGGTTTGTTTTTTTCCAGAATAACTATTTAATAGTTTCTAAGCTGTATCACTTAATTCGACATTTTCCTTTTTACTTAGAGTTGACTAATATGCCTTACAGCCTTAAATAACCATAAAACAAAGTTGTTTAGAGAAAAAGAAAAAAAGGATTAAAACCTAGAGGTTTGATTCTACAATGGACACATGGTTATGTGTCTTAAAAGCCTGTTTGAATGGACAATAAAGCTTACTATCAGGTTTTCTCCTTCCTAACGTAATCTTAGATAGTAATGTTTTGAATTAAATTCTAAATGGAGACATGAATTAAGGAAATTGCATTAGAAATTATAAACATATAAAAATCTCAATAGTACCTTAAACTATAAAGGCATCCACATAATCTATGGTACAGGTTATTGGATAGGTCCATTAACTCTTTGAAGGTGTAGTGTACTCTTCCTCTGTGTCTCTGTGTGTTCCTCTCTATATATTAATCATCTACATGAATTAACTTATTCCTTTATAAGGTAAATATGTCTCAATAATTTATTTTACTTGGATGCAGGCTTTTGTTTTGGGGCTTTTATGCAACAACAAGTATTTTCTGAACAAAAGAGCAAGATATGTGAAAGACATACTGGCATGTCTTAATGGAAACTTACACATTTTCTTTTCAAACACATACCTTAACATGAAAATGTCTGAAGCAGAAAAATTAATTTGCAACTTGTCCAGAGCTAACATTTGTCTGCAGAACTGCAGTAGGATAGGATTTACATTAATTGCTACATCAATTTCTTTTTTTATGATTGGTCTTCTCAATGTCTGTCGCTCTCATGGTAAGATGACTGTAACTTTTCTAGTCTACTAGCACTACTATTATAATCTTATCTTTCAAAAACTTGATCAGATTAACCTTTTCCAGCTTGTCTTCAGGGAGCTCTCAAACAAATCTCTGGAAAATTTATACCCAGATATTTCCAATGTCTTAAATGTTAAACTCTATTGCACTAATGATGTTACTAATACTTTTCTTTTTTTTGTTGCTTCCCTGGGCCTTTTTTCTTGTTTTAAACCAAGGCTTTGGATGGCCAAAAAAAACCCCAAACCCATAAAAACCAGCAATTCAATTGTAGAAAGCTAAAAATTTAAGAATAATACTAGAAAAATAATTGTGATCATTAAAAGAAATCTAGATAAAAGATAGCACAACACTATGCATCTGAAAAATCTACTTATTTTACAGATTAAAGTTCAGCATCATTTGTAGAGATTCTTAAAGAAACACATTGGAAAGAAGATATTATTAAAATCAGTAGACTTAATTCACACACAAAACACTTCTCAGGTTTTTAAATATTACAGTAAATGTTTTAATTTATTATGGTAATTGAAACAATTTTTTAGTAACTTCAGATGTACCTTTTAACTAGCAAATCTCCAGTGACCTTTTAGAATTCATATTCACTTCTTGATTTGAACATTCAGTACATGATCTTAACATGTTTTTTATATATCAGAGCAAAATAAATTATTTCAGACTGTAGTCTAATTCAGTAATTTTAATTTTATCTAAAGACTGTAGTTTCTGTAAGTTCCTGTAGCTTGGTGTTTCATTGCATGCAGGTGAAAATATCAGTTCTATCTCAATTATACCTTTGATTTTTCAAGAAATTTTAATGGTGAGATGAAATACAAAAGGAAGTGCACATAAATTGTGCAATTACCATATGACTTCTCATAATTACTCTGTAAAAATAAATAATAAAATGCATAATAAAATTTGTTCTCTGATTTCAATAGATACTGATATTCTACTCATTAACTGAAGTCTTCCTGAAGTATGCAATTCTATATCCTCAAAAAAGCTCCTAGTGCAAATCCAATTTTATACATATTTATATGTTCTTGGGAGTAAAATGCTAGCCTAACCTGATGAATATTTTGTTAAATATGTACTTTCCTGTCAATATATACAAATATCACTGTGAACCTTTCAATTAAAACTGAAAACATAAACATATGAAAAGCATAATTGCAAAAATTACTAATTAATGAAGGCTTCTTACTGACTGCACTAGGAATTACTTTGTTTGCAATTTTTCTAAAACCAACAAGATGACAAAATACAATTTAGGAAAAAAATGTTCCCTTTAGAAAGTGACTAGTAGTATTTTACATAGGGGAAAACTGATGAGGTCAGGACACCTTCGGGAAACTGTACTTTAAAACATAATACATTTTTTCCACTCTATTTTTTTACCTCAGTCATAGAAACACTAACTCATATTAAAGTTGCTAAAATGTCCTTTATTTATATTTTTATTGTTCTTATTTACTTCTGTTTTATTTTTATATTTTTGTATTTCATATTGAAGCCATTGATTTCATCTTTCTTTTTTTTTTTCTATATGTGTCTCACTGAGAAGCCACATGCATACCTATGCTTAGGGTATAAGATACCACATGCTTGGGATAGCACCTTTCTTCTTTTATTTTCATAGAATTACTTGAGTCAATTCATTGTTGAGGGAGAAGAAGTTACTGATACACTTGTCCTTTAGTAAGTACAGACAGATGATGTCTCCATGTAATTTTTCCAGCCAGTTCTGAATTCTACATATTCAAAAACAGATCACTTCTTTTAGTCCAAATCTAAAAAAATGCTCTACAACTCTGCCTTCCACAAGTGGTTTTCTCAAAAATAGACCACAATAATTTAATATGAAAAAGATCAATAAAATAACATAATATTAATGAACTACTCTTGTCCTACCAGCTTTTTAGAATATACTCTCTAATTAAATACATATATGGCAACATGATCCTTTAAAAAAAAAAAGAACTATAATCACTTGTTTTATTTTCTAGAACTTGCACTTAAACCTCAGAAAATTAAGTACAATCTCAATTTTAGGGAAAATGCATTTTTAGCTTACTATGTCATATGTTGAAGGAAGAGAAACAGCCTGTTTTCAATAATAATAATTTCAAATGTTTAGAAAAATAGGTTGCCTCTATCAGAATCTTCTTCAGGTACCAAATAATGCATTACCAACTTTTTTTACTATTTGGCTTGTGATTTAAAGGCATTGTTACTTTGAAGGAAAAAAAGCTCCTTAAACATGTGAAATACAGATCAAGAAATTGATTAATGCTAAAAGATTAAGAGACCAATGATTCTTGGAAGACCCCAAAGTAGTAATCTGCTTCTATTCAGTCAAGGAACTTTTGTTTAAGAATGAAGATAATAATACATTTCTAGTCCCAAATTAATTTAAAAGCCAACTAAAATAAAGGCAGCACAAGTTTGTTGCACTGAAAATCAAACACACATGGAGATGAGAACAAAAGAGCAGTTGGTTCTGAAAGGACAGAGGAAATTCCCAAATTAGGAACCAAAGTCTGAGAAAAAGAATCTACCGATAAATGAGAAAAACTAGGAGTGTGTATATACAGATGAAACATGGGCAGAAGGAATTTACAGCCACATGGAAATATAAGTGCTTGGATATCCTATCAACCAAAACCAGCCTGATAACATGCTTGCTATCTGACCTGACTCAAAGAACCAAGCAGATGTTTTCAAGAGTCAGTCACAGATTACTTAATGTTAGCATGGGGGACCATTGAAATATGATTTTAGAGAAATTAATAATCTGAGAATGGCTCCTTTGGGTAGAACTAACTTTGCACATGGAAAAGCAAATTATACAGGTGTTAAACTTGTAAGTTTTTAACTAATATATAGTAAAATCTTGCTTTCATGAACTTGATAAATGTATCACTGAGTTACTTGAACATTGGAGTTCCGGAACTTCAGAAATGAAAGCTAGTACAGTAAAGTCCTTATACAGTTTCTCCACAGGAGGGTAAGGTTATGGGTGTACTGAAAAAAGTGATACTATATGCCTCTCACTGAATCTTAATAATTTAGCTATAACTCCAAGTAACTGTTTTACTGCTGCCACCACAAAATTGCAACATATGCTTGAGAGACTATGCCACGTTTCTATTGCACCTGTCACAGCGATGCTTAATTTTGTGGTGTGGGAGGGGACATCTCATTAGTGTCAGTTCTCCCATATCTCATTTCACCCACTGCTGATGTATGTAAGGGAGTTTTGCCATAATAGATCACATAATGTGTACATTATTGCCATCTATTTCAACACACAATAAGTTTTGTACTGTTGTTAACCATCTATCATTCAGAGACACACATTTCTCTCCCTAATGGGTTTTTAATGTAGAAAAAAATAATCTTGTGTGAAAAAAATAAATACAAGAAATATGATTAATCGTGAATGTTCATTCAAATTCTGTTTTCAGTTACATGGTTATCTTGTACAAGTAATTACAGTTATGTAATGAGTGATACTGACTCACTAGATAATACCCTGCTTTTGGTTGTTATATGATACTTATTGTTAGCTGTCATTTTCAAGGTCAACTTATTTTTAAATCCTACCTCTCAGACACAAGACTCATAAGACTATCATTTTAGTATAATTCAAATTATTAATATATGTATATCATATTACATAACTTTAAAACCGGATACAGAGGATTTCATTGAAACCTCTACAGGAATTATTTTCACAAATTCTACTATTGTTTTCCTTATGATGTTTTTCAAGTATTAAAAAAAGAAGTTTGACAGAATTCTGCAGTACCAGAATGAAGTGTAATTATTCCAGAGCGTGAGTCCTCCCTGAAATAGGGCAAAAGTACTGAGACAAATAAACATACACTTGTAGCAACGAAAGGGTGACACAGGAGTCGGCGGTATAGCAGGGGGCTTTCTGAGGGAGGCTCAGAGGCACAAGAGGCACACTGAGGAATCTGATATACCCCAATGGCTGGCTGTGCCCACCTTTTATTGGTACATGTGAACATAGGATTGGTGCTCACTAGTTGTGGCACTTTATGATGGGCTACCTGGCTGGTCACAATTATGCATACATAGAAGGTTATGTAAGAGGTTCTGGTTTCCAGCCATGCTCTACCCCTGGCCTCTGGACACATGCTATATTTGGGACATGGTGTGCCAATCTCCCAGCGTGCTTTAGGAGGAACATTCCTTCATATACTTTTTCTTTTATTTTTAAAAAAAAGAATATATTTGAAAATTGTGATTAAGATGTTATTATTTCAATATAATTCATTACTTGCCACACATATTTGTTATTGTTTAGCCCTTTTTTCTTCAGAGAAATATGCCAGATATTTAATAAAAAATAGGAAATATACTATGTTATCAGGAAAACTAATGAGAAGGAAAAATTATGCATGTTTATTTGTTTTCAAAGAGGAAAAGAATAAAAAAGCCATATATTCTAAGTGCTTGGCCAGACTTGAAATACATTTTTGACATTTTCTGTCCTGAAATATCCAGAAAAATAGGAAATCCTCAGGGTGATTATAACCTGTGGTCACCTGCAGCTATTGTTTAAGCTCTGCCCAGGAAATTTTAATTTCAGAAAATTCTTAAACAGAGGCAGAAATCATCACTGGGAGAAGTGTTGCATATTTTCAGTACTGCCCAAAATATTAGTCAAAAGCATAAAAAAGGAATAATAAAAGCTATGATTGTGTTGAATACTCTCTCTATGCTACACATTGATAAAAAACATACACAGTATGTTTAAAAAGCTTTTTTAGCAAATTTACTCACATATAAATACTTGCTATCACTCATTGAGACAAGAAGGCCAATACAACCCATAATGATGTAATTTCACCTCAGTTCTGAAAAAAACACATCATAATTTGTAAGAATTATTGTTTAACATGTTTTCTGCCCTGGTATTTTATAAACCCACCTTCCATAAATTAGGAATTGTGCTCCATGAATCTAAGAACCAATCAGCCAAACCATTTACTTTTATTCACGTATTAATAGTCTAGGCTTCAATCCCACACATTGTTTTCTTGTATGCTTAAATCCATAAATAGAAATAGGTTAATTCAATATATAGTACATAAAGATGAACACCAGTGGAAATTTGTGGACGTTAAACATACTGCAAACTGCTATAGATAACAATATAAATAACACTACAATGGAATATTATGAGAGGTAATAGCAGTATTTTCCAGTTTTCTTCAGTTTCTTCAATTTCATCCAGTTCATGAGTTTATAATATTTTGTAAGAAACACAGGTACAATGGAAGCACATATCTGTTTATGTGATTCATTAAATTTTATGTTTCAAAAATTACTTGCAAATTATAAAGAAATTAATTACATAGTTTAGACTTATATATGAGAAAAACCTCTTCTTGGGCACAGCACTTTCATATTATTCAGATAGCTCTGAGTTGTATATAGGTCAAAGGCAATCATAAATAAAAAGCTAGAGGTGAAGATTTGTATTGAATCTAAGAACTGGAATCTGAATCCATCTCAATCATTAAATACTTAATAAACAGCAGTAGAAAATCTAAAAAGAATGTGTGATTGCTTGTTATCTTTTCCTCTAGACTAGTAGAACTAGAGAGACTTTTGATTAATTCACTCAATATAAAATTGGTGTTGTGTTTAGAACTAATACAAACTGGTTTCACATAACAAAGCAGTTTGTGGCAATAATTCTTGTACTCTGTAACATACATAATTTGAACTCTGTATTAAATAAAAAAATAACAGTAAATTTATTACTATTTTTGGTAGTGATTCTTCAGGAAAAATAATCATTATATATTGGAGAATATTTTGAATAGGAAGGGATCTTGAAGATCATCTGGTTCCAGTCCCTCTGCTATGAAAAGGCTCCCCTTTCACTAAATCATGTTACTCAAAGATCCAACCAACCTGGCCTTGGGCACTATCGGGGATTAGGCATTAGCACTTTCTGTGGTCAATATCAAAGTAAATCAGTGCCTCATCAACATCAAAGTAAACAATTTCTTCCTTAAGTCTACTTTAATTCTATGGTATCTTACAAATTATTTAGACATACAGTTACAACTATAGTAGTCATCTAAAGCCATTAACCATTTAGTTAGTCTTTTCTTTCAGTACTGTTTACAGTGTTTTGAAGTGGCTCAAGAAAAAAAATCAATTGAAATGACTGAAAACAAGTATTTCCTGAGAAGTTTTTTGCTACTGAGATATTCATAAGTATTAGAATATCATCAAAAACTTGCTCTTTCACAAAGAATCATATGAAAAATTAAAGTATTCTAATTCATACAATAATAGTATTAGGCAAAATTTAAAATACTTTTATTTTCAAAACTATATGCACAGACACATTTGAGATTATGCAACTTTTTAACAAAGTATAAGAGTGCTAATTCAAGAGTGCTAAATCAGGACATCCAACTGAAATTCTTTTGCTCATAATTCAACTGAAGCCTAACTTCATATAATTTTACTGGATTACTGTATATATCAACTCAAGAAACACTAAATATAACACTTACATTAAATGATATAGCATATTTTTAAAATGTCTTAATAACCGGACATTGTCAAGGTAAAGAGATTGTGAACAATTTAGTCTGAAAAAAAATTTTCTACATTACAAATGTGATACATGATTTTGCCATCAGTCACTGACAAATAGCAAGAAGCTCTTAAAAACTGCACTTATTTATGGGAGAAAATATGTTCAAGATGGGAGGTCTGGGCTTGATCTTGACAAAAACAAGTCTCTGTTCTTGAGGAGAAGTGGTAAACAGGATAAAGCAACTGAAGAATGAGAATGGGGGGTGAACTTTAACTTTCTTTGCATAGAAATATTGTAACTAATTAATGCTAAGACAAACAAGTACTTAATGGTTTAGTATCCAATGATAAAAAGCCTAATCTACAGACATCCCTCTGATCTGTGAATAAAAGAAGCATAGGTTTGCCTAATTGTCCTTGTAGGATCAAGTTGCGGACTCCATGTCACACTATTCTTCATGAATTATTTAAGCTAACTGCTTTATATCAAATTTTGCAGACAGTTATATCATTCTGTAACTATAACATCATATTTATTCTTATGTTCTTATGTCTTATGGCTTTGTCCTTGCATAGGAATATAGACAGCAAATCATTCTTAGTTTGTGGGTTTTATATTAATATAAAATTAATACTTTATTTTAATTACAAAATTATTATTTTATTATCTTTTATATTAATAGCCTGGTTTTCATACCTTGGTGTTAGACAACATAGGTTTTAAAAGGCTCTTTCAAAATAACATCTTTAATTGTAACCTCAGAAGCAATTCCCTAGCAAGTTAAGCATGCTGCCAATCTAGAGCCTACAAATGACTATCATCAGATACTATATAACAGCCTTATTTAGAGATATTAAAAAAAACTATATTGACAAGTAGAACATCACAATATGTTGATGATAACATCATTATCTTCATTCTTACCTGATCTCTTTGTTTTCTAAGAACTAAAATAATAATTTTCCAAATTTAGGGATTTTCCAATTAAAGAGCTTTTTGTCAGAAAACACTGATTAGTTGAAGCCAAAAGCTTTTACAACAAAGTAGAAATATACATCACACTGACATTGGAAAAAAAATCTCCAATGTCAAACAATTGCCCTGCAGACCAAACACTGTTTTCTCTGGCATAACTACTTATATCTCAAACGTTGACAGTCTAGAAAAGAAAAGACACATTTACATAAAATTGGAAAATCTGCATGTTCTTACTACCACAAAGCCTAAATATTTAGATTTCTCCTTTTTTGTGTTGTTTGAGTTTATTTCAGGCTTTGGAACTGTTTAGGCGGAATCAATAGAAATTATCAGCAATCAGAAGGCAAAATGTGATCAACAGAAAACTTCTGCTAAGCAATAGTAACAAAGAATCAAAAGCTACAGTTTTTTGACTGTTTTGAACTGCAGAAAGACATGTTGTGAAGGGAAAACTGTAAAAGCCCAAATCCAGGAAAATGATTAACCAAAAGGAACACTGATCAATAGGGAAGATTTTGGTACTTACAGAATTAGTTCTGCAGATCAAGGTCAAATCCTGTTAAACAAGATTTTATCTTGACTGGTGTCCCAGCATTGTTGGTGGCCAAATGGCTTTGGTACATATTCAAGGCAGGGATGGAAATAAGTTGTATATCAGAAACTTAAAGTACTTGATAGCTGAGCAGCTTCCCTGAGATAAGTCTTGTTTTCCCATTCCCTTCCAGTTTTGTAAACACAGAAAGGAAATATACAATCCATTCCTCCAACAAATTAACTAATTAATTATTTCTACAGAGTGCAACACCTGCAAAACCTACATGCCACTGAATAGCCATGGACTAGGAACACAGACGCATGAAAGATATCTGCTCTGAAAGAAGTATCTACTCTGAATTGAGGCAGTCATCTTTGTTCCAAAGTCTTCTACTCAAATACCAAAAATGTTTATACCCTTCAGATGTGCAAATACTGAAAATGAGAAAAGTTGGAAATGTTTAATATTACACAGGACAAGATTAAACTTTTCTTCTAAACTCCATGTAAGAATGTAACATAATTGTTCCACAGCATGGGACGAGGTTAGTATCCATTTGATATTTTGTCTAGTGATGTAGGATTATCAGGGCCTTACCTTAATTGAGAACTGACAAAAATGGACAGGGTCTGTGTATAGGGAGTTGCAGTACTTAAGGTAATGGAAGCTGAATATAATGAGCCTAGGACAGGGTATGGATCACCATCCAACAGGAAATTAGTGTCTGAAACTACTGGGAAGGGATTGATGGATTGATAGCCTCCATTGAAAGGCTAAAGAACAATATGGAGGAAAAAGAAGCATCTCTAAGTCAGCAACACGTAAAAGCAGAGTGCCCAGGGAGGAACTGCTAAGCCTTGCAGAAGATATAACACCTGTGAGCCTGGCCCAAAAACTGGCTAACAAGACATTAAATACTACTCAATGTAATAAAAATAAAGATATTTATGAAAAAAAAAGAAGAAGAAAGAAAAGAATTAGTTGTGATTATGCAGAGTATTCTGATTAATTAACTGGTTTCAAAGACTTTCTAAAAAATTTAAATATGACCTTGTACTAATTGCAAGGTTATTGTTTTCCCCATCAGAGACTCATGCAGTCACCTTAATTCCTTAATAGAAGAATTACTTTTATAATTTTACTTGTGCTATTGACGTAAGTAAGGCAGCATTAATAAAAAAAATATTTTCTTGGGGGAAATTGGAAAAAAAAGATTTAAGATATATTTGAAAGTTGTAATGCAGTCTTACATATTATTCTCAGTTTCTTATATTGTATGTGTACTTTGAAATAAGAGTTTCATAGCCTACATTTCTTTTTTTTCCCAGTATCAGCTTAAAGCATTAAGTAACAACAGTTGCAACTAAGGTTGTGCTGTGACACAAAATATATTCTATTTTTGAACACACATAGCAACATGTCAGATATTTAAAAATATAAAATATTGATTTTGAGTTCAATTTTGTTTCACTTTGTATTTTCAATGTTTAATACCAAAACAAGATGTTTGTTAAAATTGATGAAATTAACATTTGTTCTTTTTTCCCCTGAAAGCTTCTTCTTTAAAACCTAAAGACTGATGCAAAATCTCCAGATGCCTCACAGCAACTCATCTAGATTGAAGTCTTGCTCTTCCTTCCCCCATTCACAATTTTAGGGCCTGCTACGTTCTACAGTTAATCCCTGGCAGTCAGCAGTTAAGTAGTAACAGTATAAAAAGAAAATATTTTGTGTGTAAAATAAAGTGTAAGTAATCAAAATGATGAAATTATAAAACTTTAAAATACTAGAATCAGTAATTGTCATAAAAAACAGTATTGACCTAAATTATGACATATTTATACAGGAAAAAAATCTCACTGTTTTTTTCAGTAGAGATTTTATCAAAAGAAAAAAAGTTTATTTCCCTACAAAAAACAAACCAAGGAACACGCAAACAATAAAAAGCCCCGCACCTCATACACACAGATACTTGCCTGTTTGCTTTAATATGGGATTCTAGATCCTGAGAGACTTCGATGGGAGTGTACATTTGTATGTCAGTCATGATAATTAGCCACTTGTGCAGCAGGACTGAAGGTAAAAAATTAAGTGATTATATCCCACAGTGTTGACAATTTCTGCCCACTGCTCCTACCTCCATGAGTGCTTGAATAATACAATGTACATATGAATCTTGCTGTCTTTCAAAAAAATAGTTGAGATTTT
This sequence comes from Upupa epops, assembly GCA_013397515.1. Classification (NCBI taxonomy): domain Eukaryota; kingdom Metazoa; phylum Chordata; class Aves; order Bucerotiformes; family Upupidae; genus Upupa; species Upupa epops. The sequence continues at coordinate 18,873 of VZRI01014901.1, forward strand.
TGCCTTTTCCTTTGTTTTTACTCCTTAACACCCCCCACACACACACACATAATACAGCTGAAGAAGAAAAAGAGCAGGAGCAATCTGTCTTCAAATCATGGCATATGATGTCTGTTAATAGAAGAACAGAAAGCCGAAGGAGTTTATAATAAAATTGAAACTAATTATAGTCACATTGCAGACCCCTGATAGTAAATCTCATGGTTAGAATTACAGTGATAGACCACATGCTGCTTAGGTCTACTGTGAGTCTAGCCCTCAGCAGTGGTTTAATGGTGATTACAAAAGGTATTGGCTCAAACTACTTAATGCCTGCAGAACTGGAGAGTTAGCATCACAGTCTGGGAGAAATGGAGTGATCTAGGGTTGTGGTGGCATTAATGTTTACAGCACTGCAAGACTGGCTTGCAAGTACTGGATGGAGAGTGCGATTGTGATATACTGTATATCTATGATTTAAAAATTAAGTCTTTTGTTTGAAATCCAATAACTTCCTGAAGAAAGTGCCCTGCATTCTGTTTCCCTCTCTTCTGTTTTCTTGAAACATTTTGGAAATGCTAAAGGAGAGGAGAGCGGCAGGGTTTAGAGTACATTCTCTAACAGCAACTAGTTGTTGTTTATGAAATTATGAAAATTTGCATAAACTTTGTTTATGCACAGCCAACATAATATTACACTCCCCTCATAGCCATCTAATGCTTTCACAAAAATAAATTACTTCCTTTACTGCAAAAGCTTGTGATATTTTCTTTCTTGATTTAGTGATATACCTGCTCATTTGTCTTTTCCTGTAACTCATTCTTGTCACACACAAAGTCTTTTAACCTGATACACTGACCAGTCACCAGGCTCTTAGTGTTCCTCTTAGTGTTCTTTGGTTCCTTCTATTTCAAGAATCAGATTAGATCAAAGAAAGCTGTAATTACTCTAACCATTTCCTCTGCAAACAATTTGTGGTTTTATTGTCAAACACACAAGCTTAAGTTGGTTGTAGCATTAAAGTCAAAGGGCAAAAATGGGCCTTAAAAGGTCATCTAGCATGTCATCTTTCTTCAGAACAAAGCAAAATACGAGTCATTCATCAGAGCTTGTCTTCTTTTGAAAAACCTTCAGCAGTTGAAATTTGGCAGCACACACAGGCAACCTACTGCACTGCCTTGTAATCCTTTCTATTAGTGCATTTTTTCCTAATGTCCATCCTAATTTTCCTTTATTCAAATTTAAGCCAATTATGTCTTGTCTTTTATCTACACTGGAACATGAAGAATTCATTATCTTATCTCTATTTGAAGCAGGTTTTATAATTTTAAAGACAACTAAAGATTTTTTTTCATTTCCTTACCTTGCAAACTAAAAATCTTCTAATTCAACATATTCTTCTGTCTACATTTGGTCCATATGCAGGGCTAAAGTGCAGCCATTGTTCTGTCACCTAATTGCCCTTCTCCAACCAAGAAGGAGAATCACAAAATGGAGAGAAGAAACATTGGTTGAAATAAAAATGGATTTAATGAAACAGCCAAACTAATACCAATGCCAATATAAACTACACAAAGTTATATTCAGGCTAGTGACTGCACAGTGGCCACAGAAAATAAAATAAGTCCTCAGGAGAAGGAAGAGCAGCAGGGTCATGAAAAGCCCAAGCAAAAGTAGAAGCACACCAATCCTCAGCTAACTTTCGTATTTACAATGTCATCCCTGTGCTCCAGCTCAGGGCAGCTACCCTGGCTGATTTGAAACTGCTATTGGTCTCCAAACAATGGCAGTCTTATGGTTCTGTGTGAGTGCAAACATGTCACCTTCTGTTTTCTAGAATTAGCTCTCCAAAATTTGTTGATTTCGTCTGGACTTATGTGTGCAAATGAATGTGTTGCTGACCAACACAGAAAAATTTAAAATTAATTCCATTAGTGTCATTAAAAAAATATAATGTTCATGCCAATTCATTAAAACTCCCATTCACTAGTGGAAGTATAAAAACATAGCAAATCTAATATAAGTATGTATGCAATATTTTCTTAAACATATTTGCAAAATGAATGAAACAGAAGATATTTAACCAGTCTCTGAAAAGTATTGCTTTATCTCCTGAATTTATTTGTAAATTAGTCTGAGTCAAAAATCTCTGATTTGTACAGTAAAGTCATAGAATCATAGACTAATTAGCTATCGGAAGGGACCTCAAAAGATCATCTAGTCCAATCCCCCTGCCACAGCAGGATCACCCAGACCAAGTGCAGGCAGGTTTCAAATGTCCCCAGAGAAAGAGACTACACAAACCCCCCAGGCAGTCCCCTCCAGTGCCCCATTGTTTTATTGTGCGCATGCAGGCTTGCAGGATGTGACACGATAGGTTCTCTATTCTGTTATGTCTGTGGGTAAAAGGGGCTTACACGAAGGGCAGGGGGATGTAAGTGTACACCACGTGATAATAAACATCATTTTGCTGTTCATCACATTGATGTGCACCTCGGTGAATGGTCAAGCTCTGGTTCCCCCAGAGGAAAACGAACAGATCATGTAATGTTCACTGCAACATTTTGGTGCCCCCAACATGATCCTTTGGGGGTGAGTGAGCTGTCCGCGGGCGGCGCGGGATCTCCCTGCGGGAGCGATTTCCTTGGCAGCCGTAGAGTGGGGAAAGCCTGGGGATGGGAGGAGGTGGCTGGTACTCCCAGCGAGCAGGAAAAGGGCACAGGATCCTTCGGAGGGTAGTGCAAGGAAGCGCCAGGGACAGGTCGGCCGAGGGCGAAATGTATGCCGTCA
>VZRI01014935.1:0-22140 GCA_013397515.1 Upupa epops
ATCCTATGATCCTATGGCTAAATACCCTGCAATCTGAAGGGAAGCATGAATTAAAGAAGTTCAAGTTACAGAATGTGGTGTGAAAATATGGGAGCCAGATTTTTGGCAGAGGAAACCATTGTTAACAGTTGATTTAAGCTAACTCTAAAGACCTCTTAGAGTCAGCTTCATAGGAGTTTATGCATAGGAGGAGCTATGAATAAGTGACCCTTTCCTATTTAATGCTCATTTCATTGTTTCTAGATGGTGCAGGTCTTCTGCTTTCTTAAGAGCATCTCATGGCCACCTTGCTGCTGTTTGTTTTTCTTTGCTATAGATACAGGACCACTGCATTCTGGAATATATTTGTTGCTGAAAAACCACCTTTCATGTAGCATGCCTGGTTCTTTCCGTCCCTTTTACCCTTTATGTTTGCTACCAAACAATGATAATAACAGTGTCCCCTCCTAGAGCATTTTGCGCTGGATAAAAAACAATGTCCAGAATATTTAAACCTCAACCTTACCTCAGCCAGTAATTTTGCAGGAGTATTGAAGAACTTTGAGTAATTTAATAGGCATATTATAGATAAGTGTTTCCATGAATTTGCTGTCAAGAGCTGCTGGCAGTGTGTCACAAAAAAGAACACGCAAGTAAGTACTGTGTTTTCCAATAATATTTTTGGTAAATTGGTCTAAGAAAATTTTTGTATATGGAACATGACAAATAGAAGATATTTGGCAATCATTTTCAATGCAAAGAATGCCTGAAACTGTACTTAGCTATACATCACCACAATAATATTAAAAATTCCAATGCAAATAAAGATTTTTTAAGTTTATAGTAGTGAGCTCCTTATAAAATTTAACATAATTTTTTATTGTATATATAATTGTCACTTAACATTTAGCTTATATTTTTGCAGTTCTTATCCAGTGAAGTAACAGAAATTCATGCCCTTATTACTTGTAATAAAGACACATTTAGAGAGTGTTTAGAAGAGTCATAGAAAGATGATGTAGCCATTATTCTCATCAGAAAGCAGGGCAGTCACTACCCTATGATATGTGTACCCTACAGAGCTCATTAATGGGTGCAAGTTCTCAGGTAAGGGTACTTTAGGTCATTTTTGCTCCATGGGAAGAGAAGGCAAAGCTAATTTAAAAAGGTTACCGCTTTTTCTCAGCTTTGAGAGCTGAGAAATTCAAATAAAAGTGTGGCATCATTGTTCATGTACTTTTTAATTATTTTTCTTCCTCTTGTTCAAATAGTCTGCCCTGGGTTGGAGAGAAAGAGCCAGAAGCTATCTTCAGAAAAGATACAGATTGCAAATGAGGTAACTAAGCCAGCAGAGAACATCACATGGTACTTCTAATAAGTTTCAGTGGCTCTGTTACTGGAAGAAAGGACACAGTGATCTTGGTGACTTGTTCTGGTGAAACTTCAGTGGTCTCTTCAGCATCATGTGAATGAAATTGTTGTATTTTGATGAATTAAATAGTCTTTTGTCAAAACAAACTGTAACATGTGATAGTAGCGTACAATATAAGTATCATGAAAGTGCAATGAAGAAAGCACTCATGGTATAGGTATGATTCAGGTTAGAAAAGACCCCTGAGATTATCAGCCTGTTGTAATACAGTCTGGCAAAGTGGCGGTATGTTGTATTATCACTGTTCTACACCAGAAGTCTGCAAAGAGTAAAGGCTGCTCTTCTGAGCATGTCCATGGCATACTCATGGCTGTCATTCGATTTGGGAAGAAACCATTTTTGCTTTTCAAGTACAACATGGGGTTTTCAGGAATGTTTTGTTGGACACTGTGTGAACTTCATTCTATATAAAAGAGTCACCTTCATATAAAATATGGAGGTCACCCCTTAGACCACAGCAACACCTTTTACATTAGTTATGTTAGTTACTCTTTAGACTAAGTCTCGTAGAATGTAACTATTAGAATCCATAGTGTTGATCTGTTTGAGGGTAGGGAGACTTGGACAGACTGGATCAATGGGCTGAGGTCAGTGGTATGCGCTTCAACAAGGACAAGTGCTGAAGTCTTGCACTCAGGCCACAACAATCCCATGCAATGCTACAGGCATGGGGAACTGTGGCTGGAAAGTTGTCCAGCACAAAGGGAGCTGGGGGATAAGCAGCTGAATATGAGCCAGCAGTGTGGCCAGATGGTCAAGAAGGCAAATGGCATCCTGGCTTGTATCAGAAATTTTGTGGCCAGCAAAGTAGGAAATTGATTGTCCCCCTGTACTCAGCGCTGTTGAGGCCACACCTTGAGTACTGGGTTTAGTTTTAAGCATCTCAATTGAAGAAAGACACTGGAGTGGATGCAAAGAACAGCAATGATGCTGGTGAAGGGCCTAGACAACTGGTCGTATGAAGAGCAGCTGAGGGAGCTGGGGCTGCTTAACCTGAGGAAGAGGAGGCTAAGAGAAAACCTTATCACTTTCTACAACTCCTTGAAGGGACATTGGAGAGAGGTGGATGCTGGTCTCTTCTCACAGGTAATTAGTGATAGAACAAAAGGAAACAGCCTCAGGCTGCACCAGAGGAAGTTTGGGCTAAGCATTAGGGAAAAGTAATGTTTCTGAAGAAGTAGTTAGGCTTTGGAACAGGCTGCCCAGGTAGCTGTTGAGTCACCATCCCTGGATGTGTTTAAAGATTGTTTAGATGTGGTGTAGTGGTGAACTTGGTAGAGAAGGATTATTGGTTGGATTTGGTAATCTCTGGCATCTTTCCCAACCTGAATGATTCTATGATTCCATGGACTGTTGTCTGTATACCCATACTTGTGTTTTTGCTCTCTTATCTGTGGCAAGAGGCAGAAATTTTTATTTCCTTCTTCTGAGGAAAGAATTGCCAGTAAAAATGAGAATAACATTAATAATATTTATGGATTTATTCTTGATTATTGTTGTATTTCCTCATAACTATCAGTGTATTATTTATTTGTATCTCAGGTGTCTTGTCTGGTCTTTCCTAATTTTTTATTAGTCCTTACAGTTGCTTTCAGCAGTTCATCCACTGATAGTGATATTTTTTGTTTGTGAAGTTACTGCACTTCACAACTGTTGATAAGCTTTTCCTCTCCACAATAGTAGTACAGCCTTATTTTTGAACCTTTTAATTACTGATCAGTTAATTACAGCCAGTTTAATGTATTTTATGAAAAGGTATGTTCAGTAGTTCAGAGAGACTCTTCTAGTTTCAGTATTCTCTTTTTCACTGTTTAAAATGTGCAATTCAAATTGCCCATGCTAATTTATAATTCTAGAATTTCAGTAGCACTTGTACAAACATAATATTTTTAATTGCTTCCATTTCTCTGATGTTTTCCTGACAATATTGAAATCTCTTGTAATTTTACCAAAAAGATCTTCCATTTCATCAAAGTCACTGCAAAAGATTTGGCAGTTACTCCAAAGCTAATGTTCTATTTTTTGCAGCAAACAATTGGCTGAAGAAGGAAAGGACACATGACAAGTTCCTTGCAGTTTAGTCTGATTCATGGCTTTATGCTTTCATGCATTCTCTCTTTCTTCGCTATAAAACCATTTATGTATCTTTTACAGTAATTTATACCATTGGTCTCTTCTTAGCATGAGCATGATTTGACCTATCACTTCCATATGTGCTCTGTCCTTGAACACATACCTGACACTGCAGCAGAGTAAAATCTGCTCCTCATACATCAGGCAACAACTGTGAAACAGTGCAGTATATAAAGACTCCTAAAGCAAAAACTTGCTGTACCAAAGCCTGAGTGATATCTAATGAGTGAGGTGATTCTCCACTGCTCATTTGGCAATTTATTTACAGTGCCTTTGAAACACTGTAGTAGTAGTTATAAGGTATGCAGTGGTGACAGGTAAGAGCTGAACACTACATTAGCTCTGAGAATTTTGTTCATAGCTCTACTACTAAGCTTTATGTAACCACGTCACGTAGCCACTCATTCTGTACTCACATTTGTCTGGATGTGCTACTGGATCACAGCCTTCTTGGAGCAGGCACTATCCAGTTTTACATACCTTAGAACAGTAGTTCCTGTTCTCTGTTGAGTTTTCTAATCAACACCTTCATCCAAATATGTAGTGGAGATGATTTGGTAACAATCATATGGGATATTGCAGTTATATTCTCATTTGTGGGGATGTCTACAGTACTTTAGCATGTAAACCACTGGAAAATTATGACTTTTTTCATGTTGACTGCACTGAGATACACTGCTAGAATTTCCTGTTTACTTTTGAGTTTGGGTTGGATTCTGATTCCTTTCACTTTACTCTTGAGTTGAATAGTACTTCATTCCACAAATGGTGCCCTTGATTCAGTGAGGTCATTCATGGATGGGAAGGTACCATTCAGCCCAACTAAAAGCCTTGGAATCCAGTCCTTAAATCATATTTTCTAAGTCAACTGTATGTGTGTATTTGTGCATGTGCCCATTGTTAAGCTTCTTTTTTTTTTTCCAAGTGACTCTACCTTGTTAGACTTTACTGGAAACCTTTCATTATTAGTACTAATCTTAGGTCACGAAACTTCATAATGTTCTTCATTGTTGTTTGTTTCAGGCACTGAATTAGAAATGAATTATCAGGTGCATTTGCATATGCTTCTAAGCTTGTATTCTCCATTTAATATATCCCATGGTGTGTGTGTCTCATAAAATGTGACACATCGGTGTGATTCTGTCAATAATTCATGTTTGATACAGAGTAGAACAAGTTAGGAGGAAACTACAAAGTAATATAATCCCTGTCCCTTTTAAAACATGAAGTTGCACTAAAATTGATGTCTTTGACCAGGACACTTGACAAGCAAAAAGCTAAAGCTACCAGCATAGGGAGTGATAGATGCTTGTTTGGAAATATTATGGGAAGTCAGAGTAGAGGATAGCAATTGACATCTTCAAAAGAAGTCCTCTGGGCCTTACTTTTAAGAGGAGAGGAAGCAGCCACGGCTGTCATTAAATTCCACTGGAATCCCAGGTGCTCAGTCCCTCTGAATTTCAAGCAGTTAAGTAGGGCATGCAAACTGGGATGCTGTAAGATGACATTAGGGCTAATCCAACTGCTAAAGCAGTTGCCAAGAAACTAGAGGCTGAAAAGGAAAATGGTGAAATCAGTCCTCTATGTCCCAAAGACTCTGTAAACGTCTTTGATAGACACTCAGATGCTTTTATTACTGTACAGAAGTAGCAGTGAAGGTGTTCTAGAATAAAGCAGCTCTAAATGCTTGGAAGATGTGAGGGCTATAGACTGTTGCTGCTCTATCTGGGAAAGGAAGCTTCCCTAATATATGCCATTTGCTCCAAGATCCTCGATGGAAAGCAGAGACTCCTGATAAGCTACACAAGCTTTTAGTAAAGCAACTGTTCTTCCAAGAAGGGACAGCTGCAATTTTACTTGAGTGTCACGAGGGTATTTTGACCTCCAATGCTTCACAAGGCATCTTTTTCCAGCTACACATAGTCCTTCTTCCAAGGGCATTTGCTAGAGCTACTCTATCACTGGTTTGATCCTTGATTGAGATATGGAAAGGAATCCTTGAATGTCTCAGAGACTAAGAAATACATTTTGCTGTTAATAGAAGTAGAAAAAGTCCCTTCAAATCCCACGAGATTAATGTATGCCTATGACAAACTGTCTGATACTGCTAGCTTCATCTCTCTACAGTTTCCTGTGAGATTCTTCTGCTGTGGTTGCCATATTCTGCAATGCATGATGCCTGTCTTTTTCAATTAGATAATACAACCCAAAAATGTTGTGTAATTTCCTTTGGAATTGTCTGTTGATGAAGTTACATTTTCACAATAAGCACCTTGAAAATTTTAAAACTATAAAGTTCTGGGCTCCTGGGCTTTTCCTAGGTCCTTGTTTTTCTCAGCCAGAATTAGAACAGTCAGCCTCTCCTATCTGACCGAGGCACTACCCCCTGGATCAAAACTGACTTGCTGAGGCCCCTCAGGGACTGATTTATGTGCTGACAAAAGCAAACACGTGTAAGGAAGCAGTCTGTCTTCCCCAGCCTTTCTGGAGGCTGAAGATTTCTGCTGCACAGATGCTGCTCAAGACGACATTGTGTGATTCCACTGCAAGAGTCTCAGGGGGTTAGGATAACAAAAATCTGGCTAGGACAATCAAATGTGGTGCTGTATGACCACACAGAGGAAGGTCTAAGCTTTCATGTCTTTGTGCCTTCTTAATAAGATATAGTACAGGGAAAAGCACTATGTCAAGAATATTTTAACTGTCTCCTCCTTCAGTTAAAATAGGTCTGATCCAAAACTAAGCACTCATCACCTGTTAAGGATAAATTTAACTTGCTGTTTATGTGATATTTCCTTGCTAAATGTGTCATAAAGTTTGTGATGAAGTCACGTGCTACTTCAAGGTTACTGTTGATTGACATTTTCTCCTTAATTGTACGTCATGCACAAAAAGGGTATGTTAACAAGTGATGATGGTAATTGATGCTTAAGATGGGTGGGAACAGTAGGTGCGTGGAAAGTGCTGCACACACAACACATCCAAAACTGCCAGAGTCTCTTGCTCATAGTTGCTGATTCATAGAGAATCAGCAATCCCCTCCAGAAGTTTCTTCAAGACTTCAGTCTTTTTCAGAAAAGACACACACCAGACCCCAGACCATGACTTGGTTCTCAGTTTGTTTTATCCTCAGGCTGGATTTATTTAACAAGTGACAGTTGAGTGGGCCTGATTCTTCTTTCTTTTGAACAGCTTTAGGTTGGCAGTTGCTTGAACAAACTGTATGGGAGTATCCTTGTATAAAAGTACTCCTTTTTGTGCTGTTGTATCAATGAAGATGAAACATGCAGTTGTTGTAAAGCCAGTGTTGGGGTTTTGGTTTCTGTTTTGAAGTTCAGTCTCATGGAAATTATTCCTAGCTGTTATTCAGACTGCTTTCAATTGGGTCAAAAATTAGGGTGAAATTATGGGGAGAAAAGGATTATGTATTGACAATCCTGCATGAGAACTCTAGTCACCGGGTAACAGAAAAGCCTGAGAGCAAGAATTTATAGGCTTTCATGAAAACATTCTCCTTGTGCCCCAGTGCAGAAGAATAATTTGAAATACAGGAAGTTACCATGGAATAGAATTATCACCCACTGATGAGCTTTATTTTCTCATAATGTGTCAACCTACAAAAAGTCACAACAAACAGTCAAGATACTTTGGATGGTGATGGACCAAGACCATGGTATTGTCTTGTGACTTATTCAAAAGTGCAGTAATCAACAATCTCTGCTGCCTGTCATTTTCTGTTTCACTCTGCTTTATCCACAAAGGAGGTTAACTTTTCAGAAAAGAGTATAAAGCTGCAAAGAAGAGAATAACGTATTTTCTCAGAGTAGAATATTCTGTTGTACAGTAAACCAGACAGATTACTGTGTGCTGGAAGGCTAAAATACACTTGAAGGGCAAGATGAAAACAAACCTCAAAGAAGTGAGTTCTGAAATGCATCCTTAATGAAACAGAGAAAACTAAAGGTAGAGATTGTGAGTGGCACACCATTCATCATTCATAACACTTTGCTTACAGCCTGCTATTCTGCATGTCATATGCTGTAGGTCCTCTCCACTCCTGACCATGAACAGTAGTCTGCAGTCTGTATCCAATCTAAATTGCCCTGGTTTCCATTTTACCAGTTTTACTTATGTGGTTTCAGACCAACTAAACAAACTATCATTGCAGTCCTGAAATCTCAGCCTGATCTTTCTGCTTCTGATGCCTTCCAAGTTTCAGAAAGATTGTTTTATCTCTCACTGTTGTTAGAGAGCAGGTCAATGCTGCTCCACTTATTCCATAGATTTTTACCACTCTATGTGTGTCAGGAATATTCTTTTTATCTTCTTTCTGAATCCCCTGTTAATCATATCATGATGCACCTTTTTCAAATCTATAGCTTTATTGAATGTGGTTTTTAATCTTTGCAGAACTCCTAATCACATCCATAAAGAAATGAAAAAAAACCTGGTATTCACATCAGCTGATGTGGTTGGGTTTTTGGGCTCTGCAAAGATTAAAAACACAGTAAGACTTGAGAGCATCCTGGAGGGAATAGAGGTTGCTATTAATATGTTCTGCTTTTGAACAGAGCTGATCTGAGAGTTTGGAAATAGAGGAAAAGTGACTGGTTAAAGCAATAGACATGGTTGTTATTTTAGATACATACTGCAGAATATTATGCTAAGAAGAAAATGGGAACAAAAGATGAGGGCCAATGCTGGGTTCATTCTCATTTTTGTATGCTCAGACAGGCAACTCCCTGTTGTAGGATTACAGTAAAATGATTGAGTAGGTGTCATTGAAGAGATGACTTCTCATGTGGTCATGCAGAGTGCTCCATGGCAACTAGGTAGATGGACAAGGTTTTAAATGCTTTACCATGGCAGGCAATAGTTCCCTGTGTCACTTGTCTGGAGCAGCAGCTCAACGCTGCCATTACCAGTGCTGCTGCTGGCTCAGTGCTGCTCTCAGAGGTGACGGCTGTGCAGAAGGGCTGCAGCGGTCAGCCTATTTGGTACAGCCATTTGGTCCCAGTTTATGATATTTAGCCAGGAGTAGGCTTTTATTGTGCCTCCTTCACCTGATATTTTGTGGTTAACAGCATTGTATCCTGGCTAGGATATGTACCAGGCAAATCCTTCTGCAGAAGACATCAGTGCAGTGTGTGAGAAACTCCACAGAAAGGAAGGACAGAGAGAAGGAGGGGTAGAGATGAGACCAGGTAGGGAGGGGTCCTGGTAGCAAGCACAGAGGAAGGCACAAAGGGAGCAGGACAGGAAGGGGATGGTAGCTTTAAAGAAGGAAACAACAGGGACAAAGAGCATTCCTGTCAGGGAATCCTGGGGTCTCTTTTCAGGTCTGGGCATAGATTTGTCATGCAGCCTTTGGAAAGTCATGTCACGTTCCTGCCTGCAATGTGTCCTCAGGAGCCTGGAATGTGAGCTTAGCTGCTTATTATTGGACTCGTTATTTACAAAGCTAGGAAGGCCTGTTTTGATCTTTTATTCTGAATCCTTTTGCAATGCATGCAGTTGAACTTCCTAAAATTAATTCCTCCTTAAACTGCAGCCTATTTTTTAGAGAAAATTTCAGTATTTATAAAGGAAATTCAGTGCTAGTCTCTAAACCTAAATTAGGTGGGTTTGTCTAGAAGTTAATTGTCCTGCCTTTTGTTCCACTCAAAATTGTTTTGCTTTCAGCTTCAGTAGATGATAAACATTGATGCATCTTTTTCTGCACACCAAAAATTCTTTTATTATAAGAATATTTATTCTTAATAGGTGGCTGTAATAGCTAATTAATCTGACTAGTGTGTTTTTTACCAAAAAATACTTGATTTATTTAAGCTATCAGATGCATTTCCTGATGCTTTAGTTGTTCATTCTTAAAAGTTCTTCTCTGATTCACCTCCAGTTTGCTATCAGGTCCCTGGATTGAAGGTGCTGAGCTGCACAAGCACTGCTGGAGGAAAGCTGCTTCCAGTGAAGCAGACTTCCACCGGGAGGCTGAAAGCAGTGCACCTCACAAAGAACACAAAGACCTGCTTGTGAGCAGACAGCAGGAAATCCTTTGTGACCTGCTCCAGTCCTGTCTTTGTTAAGCAGGCATGACCATGGATGCAGCCTGCAGGCAGCAGGACTGATTTTCCTTCCCAGTCCTTGCTGGAGGTGCCTGGTGTCTCCTGTCTCCCTGATGCTCAGGCATGTCACAGAGGCTTCGAGCAGCCCCGGGACTGTCCCTGTAGAGTATACCTTTATCCCTCATGGTTTCAGAAAGCACTTTGCCATCCTGAGAATGGAAAGTGTCGTCTTCAACAGTGTCTGACTGCTTTAGTTTGGCCATGTGTATTTAAACATTACTCTGCTATTTCCCACCAACTGTTTTTATTGTTATCTTCTTACAAATGTCTGCTGATTTAGGAATAAATATGCCAGGATTTGTTTGAATCTCTCCATTGTTTGATTAGTTTTGTTGTTTTTTGTTGGGGTTTTTTTTGTTTGTTTGTTTTTTGTTTGTGTTTTTTTTTAAATACCATTCTTTAGTATGGCATTAGTAACAAAGAAATAAAAATAGAAGATTAGCAGGTACTAAATAGCACAAATTACAAGGAGTCTGGAAGCAAGCACTTGGATTAGAAGAATCACACACTCCAGAGCAGTTAAGACTGGACCTGCATCCAAGTCCACATGCTGTGGTTTACTCCCAAATTATACAATGGGCCAGGCCAGAAGTAGAATGGAATATGAGCTGATCTTGGTTCTGGATCTGAATTTTGTGGTCCCATAGACAAATGGCAATGATAAAATGCATTTATAAAGGAACAAATTAAATTAGTGAAACTTAACTACCAATGAAAAAAACAATGCAAGACTAAAGAAGGGAAATACAATTCCAGCGTATCTCACAGGGCCAATCTGCAATTGTTGAATGACATGAGTGAATTTAGTCACTCAGATGTTTCAAACACCCTGGACCCTATGCTCCTCTTGTTTTTATATCACTGTGACTCTGCTGACTTCAGTGAAGCTATTCCTTATTTACATAACTTTAAGTGGTCAGAGAATAGGTCCTCTGACATTATGAATGACTGATCCATGTTTCATAAAAAAGACTAACTAAAACAAATGGCTTACACACTTATTTTGACAGAGGCATGCATGAAAATATTCCTCACAGCCCAAGTAAATATGAAAGGGCTGCCAAATCTGCCTATATAAATCTCATATAATTTCAAATTTAACTAAAAAAGAGATGCGTTCACACTCGTTATTAGAAGTGAGTGAAAAGGTTAGATTATTTTAACTTTTGAAAAATAACCTTTAATGCAGAATTACCAAAGAAATATAATTGATATTTAAGGTTAATTACCATTCCATACCACAACAATAATCTATCTTTTTTCCTTTGTGGTATATTCTTGTTGGTCTCACCTTCTGTTTTGCTTGAAAAAAAATGCCTTAAAACCCAATGACTACTGTCCAATTAAAAGATTAACCATATCGTTATGGGGGAAAAAAAAATAAGTCATTCACCTTCATTAGAAATAGAAAAATTATTCATTGCAAAAAAACCCAAACCAAACCAAACCAAAAACTGCTTTTCTATTCACAACTGACTTGTGAGCTGATCAACATTTCTGAGAACATATTTTTCCTCAAGTTTGCCAGGAAGCTTTTGAGAACAAATTTCTGAGACAGCTTTCTCTCTGTGTGTCTGCTGTATAGGGTTACTGGAGGTTCTGGGTTTTTTGTTTCACAATTTGAATCAAACTTTCATGCTGTAAGAAACACCAGTTGTATCATAAAGATCATTCAGTCACTGTTTTCAGTGATGGGATGCATTTTCCAAAGTATCTGTATTGTGAAGTTCTGACAGTTTTATCAGCTAAAACCCTTTATATGTGCTTTTTCACAGCATTTCATAACATACTTGCAACGGCAGATGCTCTGATTTAATTATTAACTCAATCTGAAGAATCTGAAGATAATTCTATCTTTTAGTTGATAATTTTAGAGTTAAATACTCATTATCTGCGAAATGTCATGAATTTTTTTCATTCCATTAATATCTGGTTATTTTTCTATTATTTTCTTTTGAAGGAATTTAGACATCTGCCTATACCTCTGATGGATTTCCAGATTTTCCATCCATATGCTAAGGTAGAAGTAGCATTTGAAGCAAAAAAAAAAAAAGTTTTCTAATCTTCGTGTTGTAGTTTTTAATGATGAACTCTTCAATAACCAACAACTTGTTTATTCACACTGCTGTTTTGGTTTTTTTTTCCTAGCCTTCTCATTGCTAGCAAAGAAAGAAAACTAATTACTTGTCCTTTAGAATAGAACAAGTATTCCTTTAGAATAGGGTTGCCTAAATCTGATTAGTTCTTTTTTTTTTTTTTTCTTTGTCCTGATATTTAACTGGACAATTTTAGTGATGCTCAACAATCTTCCTTGGTTTTAGGTTCACTAACCTGTCACTTTGGACAGCTTCTTTGCAAACTTAGTAGGAAGATGTTGAACAAAATGTTGATGTTGTTTCAGTCACTTATGGCTTTTTCTATGGTGAAACTTCTGACAAATATTTCAGTCAACAACCAGAATGATGACAAATGACTGAGTAATATGATTCATATTAGTGACTACTTAAAATACTGGTAGAAATTAAGAGAGAACGAAGTGTTTTGATTTTTGCATGAGACAGACTTTTGTGTTAAAATGAGCCTGTGTTCATGTGTTTGATAAGGAGCACAGTAAAAATTAGGACATTACATATTCAAAGTGCCATGTCTATACATGTGGCTTATGTCCATCCCGCCAGAGGTTGTGTGAACTGAGTAAAAATGATAACTTCTCTGTGCTGTTGGTGTGCAAGGTGTGTGAAACATTGGCCTTGTCGTAATTGGGCCCTGTGTCACAGAATCACAGGATGTTACAGGTTGGAAGGAGCTCGAAAGGTCATCTAAGCCCAAACCCCCTGCTGAAGTAGGGTACCAGACACCTTGTATTCATCAATCCATATATTCTTGATGAATTCTCTGCTGTTTGTTACATAAAATATGTACCACAATGTATTTTTTAAAAAAGCTTATACAAACAGAAATGAATGAATGTTTGAAATTAATCTGATGAACAGCTGAAACTGTTGCTGTCAGGATTGCACAGGAGTTCTTATGGAAAACCAGTGTGTTAGATCATTGCAACTGCATGCACTCAAGATGCAAAACAAGGTGGTGAGCCTTCCAGTTTTGTTGAAGTTGACAGATTCATTGTGGGATAATCAAGAGAGATAGGCTGGAGTCAATGGAGATGCCCCAGTGGCCAGAGGTCTCAAATTACAGTAGTTGCACAGGATAGTTTTTTCTGCTCTAGGTACTTTAGTCATACAAAGTCAATGAGACTAGAATTTCAGTTTTTGGTATGACATATGTAGTAACTTCAAACAATGCTTTTTAGCATCTGAACAGATTTTGTTCAAACATGAAATACTTCAATGAATGAAAACTGCACTGATGTAACTGGTCATACCAACTTTCTGTGTAAGGAAACTATCCTTTTACATACAACATCTTAATTGTTTGCTAGCCAGAAAATGATTCTTAGCGCAAACATAATATTCTTATTGCTTTTTGTCAAGGGTTTATCTCAGCTTCTGCTTGGCTAGCCATTAATGTCCTTGTGCAATTGCTTGATCAGGTCCAAGACAAACTTAAACAATTCACTCAGATGATATGATAATGGATCAAAACAAAAGAAAACAAGAAAGATACAAAACCCACTTATAAATTTCAGACTAAACCTAAAAATTGACTTGATTTGGGGAGCAGACAACAAGACACATTTAATTTACAAACTATAAAACCATCAAAACAAAGGCACATAGAAATTAATCACACATTCTTACATAACTAGGTCAAGCTGCTATCTCCATTTTCCCAAAGGGAGCTCCTTTGCCCTTGTGGTAACATGAAGTCTATTTAGTCAGTACATACTCAGTGTCGATGGGTATTTTAAGGTCCGGTTCCCTGTTTCGTGTGCTTTCAGGACAGCCCTCCATTTCCAGCTTGCATATTCCTTTGGCCATGAATGAGACAAAAACTGTGTACATTTCAGCAAATGACTGCAGGTGAAACCTTGTCTCCACTGATCTCTGAGGAGATCATTAGTTCTCTCTCCATTCACCATCCTTGTTCCAAGGGCACGACTGCTAGCTGTGTTCAGCCCAGTAAGAGATGTAAGAGAAATGTAAACAGATGTAAGAGAAATGAAGAATACCAGGAAACAGGAAACTCCAAACGAGTTGTGCCAGTTTGCAGAGTCAAATTATTTGGCCTCATTGCCACAGCAACTTCCCAATGCCTCAGACAAGAAACTAGCTCAAATTCAAGCCACAGACTTGCTTAAATAACTAGGTAAATAATTATATCTTCCTATGATTAAAGTATCTTCACTTAATTCAAGGTATCAAAATCTGAGTTAATCTTCTGTCTTTTTGCAGTCAATGGAAAGGAATGAATCTTTCTAATGTACATTCCAGAAAGCTACTTGATATGTCTATCTTAGGATGAGATGTTTTGTGGGTTGAAGGTGCCTGTTGAGGAAGACCATGTTAGTATCTCTGATAGAGATGTCCATCTTTTAGATGTTGGCATTAGATAATGCTCACACTGTATTTCTCAAACACTGAGTTAAGTTTCCTACTTAAAGTCTTCCTTGAACAGGCTCACACTTCCTTCCTCCTCCTTTTCAGCCTTTCTGATTGTATAGATCTACAGCTGCTACAGCTTGATGCAATTGTGAATCTGTAGCAGATGCATAAATCCACAGTGATGTGATAGACATAGGCACGTTGCCATTTCATAATCCTAGAGACAGCTTTGGGCACTGCTGATACAGTCATTCCTTTGCATTTCCAAATTGTCTTTGGTACTAGCTGTCCATTCACAAATTTGGACTAAGCAGGTCAGGCTTACAGCTCAAAATACCTTTCTGTATTTTGACTGCAGTTACTTAAGAGTGGGATGACCTTACATTGTAAAAACATGGTGTTTGGAGTTCAGAGTCTGGATTTTGTACTTTTGGTGCAGGAGTCTAAAAACAATAGCCACTGGTGTCTGCCATTACACTTCAGGTACATTCAAATGGTATGCTGACTTCTGTAGCCTCTGAAGGATCTGAGAGAAAGAGTCTTTGTCCAAATTAAAAATTAAAAAATAATTATTATGCAAGATTTAAAGGCCTTTCTTTTCCTGACACCAAACTCATAGTTTACCACTTTAAAAAGAGGTGCAGGTTAGTTCATATGCTGTATTATATCAAGCCCAGGGAAGTGTGGTACTCCATAGTATTAAAGTTAGTAAGTCTTTTGAGTCTGCTTCAAGTGTGCCATCTTTCTGATAAAATCAAATTTATGTCAGCTTGCTGAAACATGCTGAGTATTCAGTAGAGATTATGGTTTAGCATCTTTTAATTCAATCATGGAATGCAGGGGATCATTTTAAATGTTTGATTTCTCCATTGGGTTTTTTGGAGATCACAAAGGTGAACAGTTTACACATGGCGCACAGAAAACACAGTAATAAAATATAGCTTTGCAATCTGCTATTTGTTCTGTCCTTCAAGAAAGAAGAAATCCTCTTCCTGTGTTTATGCAAATTTGTTGTCTTTTATTGGAATGTGTCACCTGGAGCTCTGTCCTGCAAATTAATGCATGTGTCTTTTCTGTGGCCCATCTGAGCGTGTTTCAAATTTAAGGAACTTGACATTACTTTGGATCTGTGAATTACTGCACATTCACTGCCTGCTAATGTTTCTCAGATTTTGCAGGGTCTGTAAATGCCTTATAAACAATTTTCATACTGTAGACCAAGCCTGCTTCATCAATAAAGCAGACAGATGGCTTGGACACAGCTTCAGCTGAGTAAACATTCAGTTATACTCTTCTAGTTGTGGTTGCTTTTCGTCTTTGTTGTGTGATCATTCACTGTTCTAGTACACAGATAATAGAGCTTAGTATCTAGTTCTCTGACCTGAGTTGCAAATAAGGTATTTCCAAGTTTCTTTGGATCTGACATCTTTATCATGTCATTTTTACCTAGTTGATGTCTGAAAGCATTTTAAAAGTTGCTGTATGGACATCAATTCATTAAATGCCTGTGCAGAAAGATCGCTTCTGAGAGCATTCCTGCACTCATCTTATGCTGGCCCCAATTGGTCATCAGAATGGTTGGTGGGTCAATAGATTGACAAGATCTGCTCTATCAGTAAGGACCAGATTCTTCTAATTGCTTTCAATCTTTTGAAGGAAGGCTTCAGCATCTGTATATATCTTCAAATCTTAGATATTGAAGATTCAGAAAGAAAATACTAGGGGAGTGTAAAGCACACTTAATGCTACAGAAGATGAACTTTAACTCTTACCTGACCGGTTATTTGACCACAGAAACTTCTTGTATAGTTGTCTGTGGCACATCTCAGGGCTACATCTACATCTTTGACTGTTCTTGGGACACTGGTTCTACTGTCTGTTAAGCTCCTCTCTCAGCTATACGAACAGTCAAAAATTCTATCCACACAGAACATACCAAAGGCAAACATAATCCCTTATTTTGTGTCTGTCAGATACCATATTCATGGTGAAAGAAGCAAGACACAGCATATGTACAGGTTTATTTTTTTACCAAATATGGTCATCTAGCTTGTGACAAATCCTAGACTTCTGAACTTTGAAGGTTGAGCATAGATTTAGGCTTAATCTAGTGCTTTAGACACTCTACCAAAAAAGCAAGAGAATTCATGGTTTCTGAGGCATCTTTCTCAAAATCATCATCTTAGGCACTCTGAAGCTTCCTACAGACCTAAAATTTATAATGAGTCTTTAGAGAACTGGCTATGAATTTTGTATCAAATGTACAGTTTGCAAGTGATTTATGGCAGTTTAGTACTAGAAACAAACAAAAACATTGGAACTAAGAAACCCCAAATTGTATTTTGAGGAAATAAAAGCAAAAGTTTATCTTCATCAGCTCTGTGTTTATCAGTTAGATCATAACTGCCTGGTTGTCTTTAAGCCTCTGCAAGTATTTTGGTTTTGTGCATACAACTGAATTTGCCTCACTCGATTTAACTTTATGTTACTGGAACTATTCATAGAAGATTAGATGACAAATCCTATTGGGTCAATCTAAACCAGATCTGATATAATTATCACTGTGAATGCATCTTCTGATTGACTGTAATGGAGATGACCAGAGTCATGTTCCTTCAGAAGATGTGTATGACAAGCCCAAGAAGGCCCAATTAGTTTTAATTTTATTTCACCATTAAAAAACATCCTGACTGATCAAAGTTATGTATCTTTTGCATTGTTCTCTCTCTCTAAACATAGTCTTGAAACATTCACTCCTGTTTTTAATGAACCTGGAGATGGATTGTGTTCTTCAGCTAACGAACACAAAGTCCTTAGCTCAATAAAAATAATGACTTGTTGAGTTCAATCTTGAAATCCAGCTCTCTCTGGTTTTGCTTGGATGTCCTTTTCTTCTTTCCTCCTAGACTGATGATTGACTAATTACATAGTTACTTTGAGTTCAGTTTGCTGTATAAAAGTTAAGATTTTCTTAAAGCACCAAATAACTACTTCTTCCCTATGAGGTCTGTTTAGAACACATCGTATTGTAGACTCTGAACCACAGATGTTCAACCCTTCTTGCCTGATAATTAGTGTCTCCTGCCATTGCTTCTTTCCTTATCAAAACCTACATGTCTTCTGAATAAATTGAGGTAAATGAGAAGGCCAGCCTGTACTCCCTTTATCTAGTGCTATTATACAATATACACTTGTACACCACTGATGATGGTCCCAATGTCTCTAATGTGCTGGTTTAAATCCACTGGCTTCTTGTTTGTCTCGGTTTAGAAGGAATATTTTTTTGTATACATGACCCTTCTGAGGTGGGCATAAAGTCCTCCACCAACTCCATTCACAGATACCATGACTAAAAACTGTTCTCAGTCTGGAGATAAGGACAAATGTTAAACCATTGGCCAAAATGTGAAAAGCTCTCTGTACTCTTTTCATAACTTTCTAGTGCTCTGGGCCTGTGGTGATGACCTGCAGTCACTTACAACTACGTTTGTTTTTACCTACTAAAGTAAAGAAAGAGAGGAAAGAAGTAACAGGTTTACCAACATTTTCCTTTTTTCCTTTTTCTCTCCAGATAAAATACAGCTTACATGTTTTGAGAGATTAATGTCTCTTGTTTCTGATTACAAGAATCTGATCTGCATTTTAATAAGTTAAAAATAAAACACCCTCAAACTATGCAACAGCTGCTATTTTGCTCCTGAATCCATTCAGGGTATGTAATTTTTAATGAGGTATTTATTGTAATAGAGAAAAGAATTTATCAGATACTGTGTGTGTGCATATGTGTGTGACTGAGCTAGCATTAATGCAACCAGTTATGCCTGTTCTACATAATGCATGACAGCAGACAGTGGAGGACATCCTTTCTGTTGACTGGTGTAAAACATGTAGAGTAAATTGTAGTTATTCTGATGGGACAGTGTATGGATGGAGACAGGTTTGTCAAGGACTGGTCAGTATACTGCCAGTATATGGCAGTAAGGAAGAGTGATAAGGTCTTGTTCTAGAAGATGTATCATTATGCTTATTAGTTTTGTGAGAAGCCCATAAGTCTTGCTAGACTCTGTGACACACTTGAGGTACCTGCTGCAAGGATCTGAGGAATAACAATTAATTTAGATTGGGGAATCATATCTCAGAAACACTGTTTGAATGTGGTAAGGACTTTATCTGAAATGTGTTTGTGTGATTTGCATATTTGCAATAAATACTTTATATGCCAAGAAATTATTTTCATTCCCATATTCCTAACAATGTGCAAAATGCCCAGTTTTAAATGTGATCTATAAGTTGGAGTTGTTTTTGGGTTTTTTTTACTTGGTCTTTAGAGAGACTGATCCTGGAGTGGAGGAAAGGAGGTTGAAGATATTTGATTTTCCTTTGAAGTTAACAGACTCTCAAGTGCTCAGCATCTCTCAAGTTCATTGTGCAGCAGGTGATGCACCTTTAGAAGCTATGTGGCAAATGCAGTGAAGTGGTCAGTCCATACATGTTCACTTCTGCAGCTACATTGTCAAGCTGTATGAGTGCTTGTGTATCTTTCATTCTGTTTTTTGCCCCTGAAAAGAATCAAGGAAATTGGACAAGCTGGAGAGTGAAAGACACATAAATTGAATTGTTATACATAGTTAAAATAGAAGAATATTTCAGCATGATTGAAAGTTTTTTCTCTGCGTTGCTGTAGAAACTCTGGCAAAAGCACTTAATATATATTTACTTAGGAACACGTCTTCACTGTATTACTATATACTTTTTGCACATCATATTTTCTCAGATAGGTTGTATGTATAGTTGCCTGTAAATTCTTTACTTCATAAGTGGTATATTCCCTGGATTCACCTATTGCCTCTGCTGTTATAAATGTGTTATAAATACCAATTCCCATGCAATACGGTTATCATTCTTTTCTGCAGTATTCAGAAAAAATCAGGACAGAGATAAAGCAATCCTTCTTTGTGGTATTTCCACCTATGCAGAAGGGTAACAACTATGGAGAAAGGGGAGAAGCCAAAAAGTTGTGCTGTTTTGCTTTGGTGAAATATTCATGCATCCACTTGTCTTTCTTCCCTCACCTGCCACCCCCACCTGGGAGTGTTGGTGCTGGTTTGGTGCCCAGAATACATAATCCCTCTACAGAATGTTAAGAGAAAATCAGGAATATGGGTTTAAGTCAGTTGGAGCTCAAAGCAATTAAAAACAAACTTGGATCTCAAATACTGTGTTGTTCCTCACACGAAAGGATTGTGCCCTGGATTTACTTAAGGGGTGTACATTAAAGCAGATTTACTCTCTGATGATAAAAAACAATACAGATTTGGGAGATGTTATCCTCCTTTTCCACTTCAGACTGTTCACAGGTCTTGCACACACTTGCCCATTATTTTACGTTGCCTGATGGAGTGATGGCATGTCACTGGTATCTGACTCCAGAAGTGCAGAGTGTTCTCACCCTATGGTGACACCACACAAATGCTCAGCACCTTGCTGGTTTTCCTGTGTAGTTGTGGTACACAAATAAGTGATCAACTCGTTTGCCCTTAGATAGATGCCTCTGGATGACAACAGATAATGGAACCAGGAGGCAGACAGACAAAATTAGGAAATTACTGGAATGTTTTAACTCTTTCTAAGAGTCTGAAGAATTATCACTAAAACTAGTGCTATTTCACTAACTTATTTACTTAGTTACTTTTGAGTCAAGGCTCCAGTGAGGGACTTTAATGTATTGAAGCTCCAAGCAGTGGAGGTCCTTTGTCAGTCATGATTCAACTCCATTGTAAGACATCTAATAGAGGGAAAAGGAACTTTAATTCCAATGGTTGTTTCTTAATTGTTGTGCCTTGCCCCACATGCTTGCAAATAGTATTCACAGATTCTTTGTTAGTTTTCTGTTTTCTGTCACCTTTCAGCCTAGTCATAGTGAAAAACAAGCCAGTAATACTGATAACCCAAGATCTAATTTTAAAGTAGGTGATTAGATTTCCATAATAACCTCAATGACAGGGCTGCTGGAAAAGTGCCAGAAGGTTTATTCTTCTACTAGGTCAGTCAAGAACTACTTTTTCTACATTTTTTGATCCCCAGCTTGATAAAGAAAGTGAAAAGGCAGCATTAGAAGAAGGAAGGTTTGTTTGAAAGTCACTTCCACAAGTTTCTTGGGACTGTATCACACACTTAGTACATCAGTTCGGAGAAACCCACACTGATTTGTTGCAAAGCAACAAAAAGTATTTGCTGAAGTAAAGTATTTGCTGAAGTGTAGGGAAATAATTGTCCTTAGAAAATGCACAAAACGAAACCAAACAACTATGAGAAAGTAAATTTCAGATGCAGGTATGAACATACTTTTTGTCTGGTCTCCATGCCAAACTTCTACTTTTGCTGTTTTTCAGCTCAAATACTCTGGATGAATGCTGAAGTTTGTGTATCATGGATGTTAAAAACACTGAGATGAGAGAGACTGTAGAAAAAAAGTGAATTTAAAAGAAATGGAATTAAATCTTGCACAGAAAAGTTTAATCAGATACATGATATTGTATAATCAAGAAATAATGCTGTCTTCTACAATCTTTATGGTACATTGCTTAAATATGTAGTACAGAAAAGAAATTCTGTATTTTTTCAAAATATTATCTTTGCTGATAATATTATCCATGGAGACCTTTTCAAATGTCCATTGAAGTTGCTGAGGATTACTTCTTTCTGATATTTTTTGTTTGTATCTTTAGCTTCTTTGCTTTTACCATTCTCTCATGTCCTCAGAAACCTGAGATGGTCATTGGGAAGACATTTTTCCACTTATGCTTTGTTTATTTTGGACTCTGTAGAAAATACTTAGAAATAAGACACTACATTGCATTCAGCTTAGTTTTCCTTATTGTTGACTTGGACAGAGTTTCTAGTTTCCACACAAATATACAGAAATACACAATTTGATAACTCTGTCAAGGAAACTGTGCAGTTAGGAGCAGTCTGCAAAAGGTTCACAAAACAGCAAAGTTTTACAGATAAGGTACTCATCTATCTTCCATCTGCCAGGGTCTTGCCACACAGATGCTAAGTGAGGACAGCTGAATGTTTAGTAGTGTAGACACTCTAGTTTTGAAAACAGGCTCATTTGACGAGTTCTACAAATAAATGTTCATGATTGTTTTGTTTGGGAGGGTCTGGACAGAAAAAAATATAGTTACAGAATCACAGAATAAACAGGGTTGGAAAGGACCTATTAGATCACTGAGTCTAACCATACTCACAGCCACAAATACCTAAATACCTGATGAATGGAAAAACATCAAATAACCCCCTCCATGCCTGCTACTATAGCATGTCACAAAGAACCATGTCTACACGCTTCTTAGATACCTACAGGGATGGTGACACAGCCAGTTCCCTGGGAAGGCCATTCCAGTGCAATTGTGACCTGTCAAATGACAAAAGCAATGGCTTCAGTTCATAGTGAATACATTTTACACACACAAACAAAAGATCATCATCTTACACTGGTAAGACAATTGCCTGAGAAAAATACATACAGGTACTCTATAGCTGATGAGTAGTAACAGAGTACAAGAAAAAGAAGACTACATTCTTTTTGATCATTATTAAAATAATTATAGCTGAGATTTAATACACTAAATTTAAAGGCTCTCAAAAAGAAAAAAAAAGATATGAGAGAAAAAGTAGACTCACCATCTAAGTATAGGAGTAAGAATCACTAGTGATTATTCAAATTTTTGTGTCCCAGTCTCCCAGTAAACTGAGAATACATATTTCTTTCATTTATTTTGTTTGAAGATAACTAAGGAAGAAGCTTAGCAGCTTAATAGCAGCTTAGGTACCCAGCCTCAACTTGGTCATCAGGTGTTCTTAATACAAGTGCTAAGGCCATATTGGCATGGATACACTAACAAAAAAAATCCTTCAAAAAGAAAATTATTTCCTTACAAAGAATCATTACTGATTGGAAGGG
>VZRI01014963.1:0-10450 GCA_013397515.1 Upupa epops
TTTGCCAACAGCAAATCAAGAAATGTTGTACCATGAAGAGAAACAAACAAGTGGTAGGAAAAACTTTATTCAGCTTGTATCTCCTTAGTTCATGCATGATTAATAAAATCACAAAGTGAAACAGCTCCTTATCTGCTCAACACCTGGTTTCTTAAATGCAGGAAAGAAGGATTTGGTCTGACTCAGTATCACATTGATCAGCTAGGCAGCTGAGGATTTGTTCTCTGTACAAGCACAGATGAAATTATCATGTTCTCTCTCAAAAGGACATTTTATATTTCACTGAAGACATGGCTGCAGAGTGTTTCTAGCCAGTTTTGAAAGAAGAACCACTGTGGGGTCTGAAGAGGATTCTTCAAGAGTTAACAAGCTCCAGCTCAGGCAATGACAACCCCTCTGTGGATCTTGGCAGGGACCACAGGAATGTTGGGAAAAAATCTTGAGCAACTTTGAGGAATACAGTGTAAGAATAATGCACTGTGATTTCTGTTGTGTGCTCTGTACTTCTGTTGCCTTCTAAAGCTAGGGTCTGGCTGTCCCTGTGCTGCAGGAGCAGTATAGGATGTCTTTTTTGCAAGAATGTTTGGCTTATGGATATAATGGAGATAATCTGAAAGCTTCCAAAGCTGCTGCTGTTTGCCAGGTTCCTTGAGTGCTTTTGTGTAGATACAGATGGAACAGCAGAGCTGCCCGTGGAAATGAAGAGTTTCTACAAAAGGTCAACACTATATGCTGCAAGATTTTACTTCTCAAGAAGTTTTTGTACTGAATCTAGTCCTTTATTTCCCAAAGACAGCCAGTACTTCAGTGGTCTAAATTCATTCCATCTCTAATAATGAGATTTCTTTTAGTGAACTCAGATAATTTTACCATGCCTTTTCTTTACAGTCAGTATGTGGCTACCATTGCGCTCTGTTAAAAATCAGGTTTATCTTCTGAAACCATGAAATGTAGCAATCCATGTGCATGGCTTTTGCTGTGATTTTGGCTCATCTGTTTCTCTGTGCAGGGACAGTGCAGCTGGAGACACTGAAAGCATTGAGGAAATGAACACTTCAGACAGTGAAAAGTGCTTTCACTCAGTAACCTGCTTCTTAAAGTACTCATTTGAGATTCAGTTTCTAAGGCTTTCTCAATACAGCATCGGCCCAAGCTTGTTTGTGTTGTTTTATTCATAATGCTAAAAGCTTCCTGGGAATCACAGAACAACAACACTTTGATGTTACTTTCATCCCTTGAAGAAAGAGCTCTGGATCTCATTTATGTTGTTTGCTTTTCATTTACATATGTAAAATCTGGAGACAGCATGAGAGCCTCACATTCTTGCTATAGCTAGCACTACCAGAACTAAGCAAAATACTTAAGCAATGCAAGTTTTGGCATCATTTTCTTGCAGGGCTCCTTCGAATTTACATACTGCTCATCTTCAGTCCCAAGATGTCCCCTTGCCCTTCCCATCCTGTGGTAAGTTTTCACCAGCTGACTATCAGGATGAATGGGCCGTTTTGATGTCAAATTGAAACATTACAAACGAATACAAAAAAATATAGCCCACATACAGAATATTTTCTTAGGTTATTTACTCAAATACCTCCTGCTTTTACAAAGCTTCTGTTGCATTCACTGCAAAATCCTGATGTGGCAAAACAGCACCATGGCAGCTGATACCAGCACACCTGAAACAAACCTTCCACAGTAGTCATTCATGAACAGCAATAGTTTTGTGTAATCAGGTTGGATAGTACTGCAAATTCTATTGATTTCTTTCCAAGTCCTTGGGTGGTCAGTATATTTTCAAACGTGCAGACATGAATTTAGTCACCTACATGGAAATATAAGTATTTGGCTTTGATCTTCAGGGCTGGAAGATACTAATCCTAGCCACCTTCTGTTTTCTTGCCTGTAGGTTATCCGTTGTGTGAATTTTCCAGTTAAAGCTGCCTGCAGAGGCTGATGTATTTAGTTGTTCTCTATTAGCACCTAAGCCACTCTTTTGGTTCAGAGGCATAACTACTATGGGTTCTCATTTTATATTTGTGAGTATTGTATCTCCTGGGTACTTTCTGTCAATTTTCTATCAAACCTGCTGCAACATCCAGGGATTTTTATTTTCTGGCTTCCAAAATGTGCAAGTAGCATTTTTTTACACAAAACATCCAAGAAGTAGTTGAACAAAAGGAGTTAATTGAAGACCCTCTGAGTTATTTTCAGGGAGTCCCAGGAGGGGTGTTAAGAGTGAAAAAACAAACTACACCAAGAAACATAGAAGAATTTGACAGGGTGGGGGCGGGTGTCTCTTCAGCTATGCGCTCACTGTGCTCTGCTTGGTTATCTTCTAAAAGGTGCATGCATCTTCTCAGCAGCTCCTCCTTACTGCACACCACCGCCACCCCCCCAAAAAAAAATAAAAATAAAGGTCTCTCTGGAGGAGAGATTCAGAGAAAGGTCTCCAGTACACATGTTGTTAACTTCACCACCTAGTGACCTTGCATCTGGCCCCCTGGGGACACAGCAGCCCAGACTGGTAAGTCCAGTCCCATTTACTGATCCAAAGAGCCTGCCTGGGTCTCTCTCTTCTAGCCAGTCCAGTGAGCAAGATCATAGAATCATTAGGGATTAGAAGGGACCTTAAAAGATCATCTAGTCCAATCCTCCTGCCACAGAAGGAGCACACAAACTGCAGGTTAAATAAACACAGTTGTCTGACAATAGTACTTGCAATAGTTGTGGTAGTTCATGCAAAACATGTAGAAAACTTCTGGGGTTTACTGAAAGCTGATTTTATGTCAAAACCCTTGTCTTCTTACTCATTTCCTTTAGAAGGAGTATTTGCTTATTCTATAGTGACCTTTATTTAGCCTGTGATAACATGTTGATGAATAATTTTCTCACCAGCTTTCAACTCACAGAAACTAGTGAGGATACACCTCGGAGGCAACAGAACAAGATGCAAAATGTGTTGGGAACATTACAGATAAGGAACCAAGGTGCCAGCATTTACCCAAAATATTCTTCCTTGATTTAAAACACCTCCCACTCTCCAGAAACTGTTCTTGTTACCTGCAGAGCACTGCCTCTTTTTTTACATGGGACCCCTTCAGAGGAGCTTGTTCCACTAGCAACACCCACTTGCATGTTATCGTGCTCCTAGGAGAATAATTAGATTAAGTTCACAGCACACTGTTGCTCAGCCCCTTAACTCTAATAAGCTACAAGATCATTAACATTTCAAACAGGGCAGCCAATCAGAGGTACCCTTGTATGCTGTCATGTGCAATGAAATTATATTTTTAACAATTATGATTTCCTCATGCAGTGCAGAAGCACCAGGGATGTACAAGTGCCCAAAGCTGTTAGTATCACATCATCCCATCAGTAGCATTTTTGCCCCTACTCCAGCAATTGGTGCTTTTGCTTCACAGAGATGAAGTGCTGCGTGTTTCTATCTAAGTTTTCTCTTTCCTGTTAAGGCTCTGCATACAAGGAATTGCAAACAAAAGTTGCATGTGTGAGGGGGTTGATAACGTGGGAGGATATTTCCCAACATCAACCATTATAACATTAGGCAGTGTCCAGATAATCCCTTCTTGCTGCTATTTACAGCCATGACATCAATGATCAAAACTCAGGAAATGAAGGCAGAGAAAGCTAGGCAGAAGAAAAAGCTGCCAGAAGTGAAGACGCTGTAAGCATTAATAATGATTTTCCTGTATGTACATGGTGTTTGAAATATATTTATAAAGGTTAAAAGTTCTTACAGTTTTTTTCTTTCTTTCCTGGAATCGCTCTCTTAAATGAGAGTTAAGTATAGAGGAGGAAAAATAGATCTAAATCAAGATTCCTTCACTGGTACTTACTTCAGTAGCTCTGTGCTGTGACAGACACAGGCCACAGAACTCTGCTGACTGCTTCAAATTCCAATATTTCTTCCATATGTTCTGTATCTTGCACACCATTTCACCTCTTGTTTTTATCAAGTTAGTTTTTTAATGATTTGTTAGGCAATTTTTTTCTTTCTAAGATAAATTGCTTTCCTCTCCCTCCACATTTCATGTTACTACTTGGATTATAATAACTTCATGTTACTCATTCACCTGGGTGTCCCAGAACTGCCAGACATTTCCAACAAAAGCAGGAAATCTGCCCCTGTTACTCCTGTTAATGTCAAGATAAAGTTTCAAACCACATAGCTGCTGATTTCATCCTGTGCCATGATTCTTTTAAGCAGAAATGCACTGAAAAGACCATCCAGTGCTGAAAACAACCCAAAGTAATGAACCATCCAGGATCACTAATGTATCTGATAGATGTCTCAAGCTTCATTGTGCTTGACACTGTCTCAAGGAACAAGAGAGTTGTTGAAAAAAAATTGGAAGGAAGAACTTGTTCCTAATTGAGTACTCTTCCAGAATTTACCATTTGAGTTTTGGCCTGGTGAAGGGCAGATTAGTAGTGCTGTCAGGGGGGCAGCTACACCAGCATTAGTTTTCTCCTCATTATCTGCTCTCTGAAAACCATTGCCTTGTGTTTATAGTAGCATGGAATGCCATGCTTGAATTAAGAGGGCTTAGCCAGTAATTTTGTCCAAACCAAATGATGTGTAGCTGTGGTTCGGCAAAAGTAGCTTTGGGAACACAAGCTTGGGTTTGTTGACTTCAAAGATACAGACCTATATCCAGACTAGGTAAAATCTCGGATATTTTTTTCGAGTTCTTGTGTGGGAAGAAGAGATTAGTATGTTATTCCTAGGCCATTGTCAGTTAATGTCAACACTATGTTAATGTAGTTCAGGTAATTTTCTGTATTAACTAGTGATTTTTCCCCACTGATTGTATCAGTTACTTGCAACTACATTGCTTGTTTAGCCTGACCTAATAAAGGCACATCCCCTTTCTTAGGAGGCGGTGGCATTCAAAATTAAATGACTGGTTCAGATGATTTGAGTTATCACAGTTTGGACTTGTCACAACATATTTGATTGATTTGCCAGAGTTTATGTAAGAAAAGAGTGAGATGTAGGGAATGAGATCATGTATTGACTCCGTAACCCAGCAGGCTGGAAACGGTCAATGAAAAGTGCACTCTCAGTTCCAAAAGACTCACCCTATAGGAATGGAAGGGAGCAGGTAAGAGGTACAAATAGCTAGAGAGGGGATATATGCCAAGCAAAAAGGCAGCGTAATATCCTTCTGCTTGGAACAGGCTTGGGCTTGCTCCCAGACACCAGCAGAAGGCAAAAACTGGTCTGGGGAGGCAGAATGGTTCTAGACTGGTTGGCTCAGCGAAGTTCCTTACATCCTAGACTTTGCAGCACAAGTAGCACTTTGTTACTCCATGTCACAGAATCACGAATAATCATGGTTGGAAAGGACCTACTAAATCACCGAATCCAACTATACTCACACCCACAAATACCTAAATACCTGATTGATGGAAAAACACAAAATAATCCCCTCCATGCCTGCCACGAGGCACCTTGTCTACACGCATCTTAAATACCTTCAGAGATGGTGACTCAACACATACACACACACACACACACACCCCCATTCCAGAGCCTCACTGCTCTGGTTCTGTCATTGCCCCTGGTTCTATCATTAGGCACCAAGGAGAAGAGGCCAACACCCACCTCTCTACAACCTCATTTCAGGTAGTTGTAGAGGGCAATGAGGCCCCCCCTCAGCCTCCTCCAAACTAAACCTGCCCAGCTTCCTCATACGACTTGTTCTCTGAACCCCTCACAGGCTTGGTAGCTCTCCTCTGGACCCATTCCAGCATCTCAATGTCACACAGATGGATGACTCTTAGGCAAGTCTTGACCACAGCAGCATACCTCAGAGAGAGATAGATCATCAGCCCCCTAGAGTGAAAAACCCAGTACCAGACCAGTCTTAATATTTTTGTGTGGCTCACGTGGAGACTTCAAACAGTATAATTCAAGAGAAAGTGTGATGGACATAGTTTTTGCAAAAGCACTCACTAACCAAATAGGGAGCAGACAGGTTGCAGTGAAAGTTTCTGTAACTTTAAACTGGTTTATGGCTAGGTTCTGGCCTCAAGCTGGTCTGCTCAGCTTCCCATCCAGGCACAGCATTCAGACTGCTCCACAAATAGGAGCAGATTGTGTTTCACCCGAAAGTCATTAAATTATCTCATTTATCAGCAGCTTATTTTTAGCACTGCAAACAGGTGAACTGCAGAAGTAGATCGTAGTTTCCAGTCTTTCTGGCTTAGCCAGGCTGGGAGTGAGACAGTTTATTATTTGTTTTTAGATAATCAGAACCACTGCTTTTATCTGCATAGGAATGTCAGCAAGAACTTTTCTTCCCTGTGTCTTCACTGCTCTCACAGCCAGGACATTGTGTTAGACAGCTATCAGATATATTTGTTACAAACAATCATTTTTATGCAGTGAGGCAACTTTCTTTAAGCCTGTCCTCACCCTTGAATGAATAGACTCTTCAATGCTGCAAAACCACCTCTGTAAACTTTTAGAAAACACTAAT
This sequence comes from Upupa epops, assembly GCA_013397515.1. Lineage (NCBI taxonomy): Eukaryota > Metazoa > Chordata > Aves > Bucerotiformes > Upupidae > Upupa > Upupa epops. Next base: position 6,507 of record VZRI01014963.1, read on the forward strand.
CAGCTGTTTCAGCAAGACTCTTAAAAGAGGTTTTTCTTTTAACATTTAATTTACATTGCACAGGCCCTGCCAAGCAAATACTGATGTGAACAGCAGATAATTTAGAGGTTGTAGTGAAAGTGTGGTGCATCATTGTAGAAACCATGCAGGCTGGTGCAGTCATCAGGATTACATGCTTTGTCTCTGAAATTAAAATGCAGGGTGTTTAATGAAAGAAAAACAGAATTGTTCTCACTTCTAGAGACTTCTTAGGGTCAGTTTGAATCCCATTCATTATTGCATTAAAGAATCTATTCTAGTGTAGGTTAAGTGGCTTTCTATTAAGTGTACTAATCACTGCTAATCTTCTCAGACAGCCCTCTGATGTCTGTATCAATATGCTCAAACAGAATCAGCTGTGAAGTTACTGAAACCACCAAAATGTTCTGTACTCAGTGGTGGGGAACATGGACATAACTGTATGTTAATGCACAGGCAGCACAGTGTAATTAAGCAGTAGGAGTATTTGTTACCAGGAAGAAGCAGCCCCTAAAATAAAGCTAATTCATATTTCTTTTTCAACCAGGGAAACACTAACTGTCCTTTTTTCTTCGAAGTTCATGTAGTAAATCAAGTCCCATATTTGTTTCCTGTTAAACATTGAGGACTCGTGTGTGCACATCTTCATGCCCTTGATAGCTCTACAGCAGCAACAACCACCTGCAGTTGTTAGCCCCATCCTCTCCCTTTTGAGTCAGAAATGATACTATATTAATTCCAGACCTGCAGTCATTGTGACACATTAATTACAGGGGTACTTTTCACCCTAGACAAGCAGACAGAAGTATTTTATCTGGCTTACAACTAAAACCTGTGTTAAAAAACTATCTTCATAAAAAATACTTGAGTTCAGTAGCTGCTAATACTGCTGTGGAATTGTTCCTAGGCAGACAGAAGGCGCCACTGTTTCAGAGAATCCTGTTCCCCAGCCACCACAGCATTTCAGAGCCTTTTTTAAAGCCAGCACCTGCCATGACAAAGTAATTCATTAAGCCCAAACAGTCCTTTCTGACCCTTGCTCTCCTTTCAACAGGATGATTTGACTAAAAGGAGCTTGTTTGCCAACCTTAATTTGAGCCGAGGTACTTCCTGGAGAGAAGGGGATAGAAAATTAAGTATTTGTGGTTGCACCTTTTTCATCCCATAGAGTTCCAGCTGCTCTTCAGGAATTATTTAGCACTAAGACTTCAGGAACTGGCTTATACCAAAATTACTAAAATCATGTCAATGGTCAAGCTGCCACAGACTGGGAGTTTGAAAGTGTTTATTGTTCACTTGATACATCATGTAAGTTAAAACACTTGATAGCACAGTGTAGGTAACCACACTTCCGAGTGCACTTTAAAAATCCTAACAAAGTTGCATCCCACAGCCCCACACAAAGCAACCCCAACTCAAGTACAGGGTCCAGGTTCAGCTGAGCAGGCAGCTCAATGGAACACTGCTCACCTCCAGAGCCTACCTTGTATGTCTTCAGAATGCACTGGAAGTTGCGTTTTCTGATTGCCAAACCATTTCCTAAAGGGGATGGCAAAAATCTGCTGCTCATGTGGCTGAACCATGTTATATATGGAATTTACAAAGCTCTGTGCTCAAAGACGACTTCTACCTGAAGAAAGGGTAAAGGTTTACAGACACTGTAATTAATGTAAGCAGGTTTGTCATTAGATAAGTAGCTTCCAAAATCTCATTAATGGTACCCCCACCACTGATGAACAATTTGATCTTCATGGTCAGTCACTAGGATCCTGTTACCACACTCTTCCCAACGTCTCACCTTCCCATTCTCCACCAAGATAAATTTCCACTCCATTCTGGCGTCTGCTGGCAGACTAATTGACTCAGACCAGAAGCCATCCTTGTCATACTTGAGGGGAACGTAGCTGTGCCACTGGCCAAGACACTCGTGGTCACCAGTAACACCAAGGAGTTGCGCATCGGTTTGTGTGAAGTAGTGCACACGGAAAGTCACGTGGATGTTCTGAAACATGGGGGGCACGGCTGCAACACGCTTCACTTTCAGCTCCCCATCATAGCAATCTCCTTGTTCGTATTCCTTGATGTCCAAGTCTTCCATGGTGCCGTTCTTATCTGCCTCACCCCACACCTGGTACTCAGAAACAACTTCCCAGTCTTCATGATCCAAGTCCCTATTCTCAGCTGGTTGACCCAGCTGTTCCTCACTTCTGTCCTTGCAACCACCATCAGAGGCTCCTGCCAAGTTCATCACGCACCATCTGTCACTTGCCTGTCCCACCTGGGGTCTCCATTCTGCTACCTGGCTACTGTCTGGATTGTTCAGATGTTCAGTGGCATCGGTTCCACCCTGCTTGGGGAGCAGTGGCTCCGTCTGCAGAGGTTTGCCACTTGAAACATGGTTAAGCTCTTTCCTTGGTACATCTACTGGATCTTCTCCTGTCTTCTGAGGGCTGGGTAGGGCCTCCTGTGGCACCTGCCCATCACTTTCCACAGGATCCCCTAGAGAGGGCATGGAATTAAAACAGAGTGAAGCAACTCCATTAACCATAAAATAATAAAATCCCATAGAGTGGGGGTTGAGCAGGACCTCTAGAGATCTAGTTTAACACCCCTGCCAGAGTAGGAGACCCTAGAACAGATCCCACAGAAACACGGCCAGGTGGGTTTGGAATGTCTCCAGAGCAGGAGACTGCGTACCCTCTCTGGTCACCGTAAAAAAGCTACTCCTTACGCTTTGGTGGAACCACCCTGACACCTCCTCAGATACTGCAGAGACTCTCTCAGACTCCTCCTCTCCAGGCTGTCCAGACTCAGCTCCCCCAGTCTCTGCTCTCGGGACAGAAGCTCCAGCCCCGTCCGATCCCCGGTACCTGCTGCCGTCTCCTCGCCGCTGACCCGTCGGTGTCCCGGAGCCGCCTCAGCGCTCCGCTCTGCACGCCCGTACCAGAGCCAGGCCAGCAGCGCTGCCAGCAATCCGAGCACCAACCCCGGCACCAGCCCCGGCCACGGCCCCGCTCCCCCCCAGCGCCAGCCCCAGCCCCAGCCCCAGGCGCGGCACTCTCCCGGGCCAGTGAGACGCGGCAGGGGCTGCCGCAGCACGGGGGGACCGTGGTCACGGGCCATGGCCGGGCACTGGTGGACCAGGACCAGGGCCGTCCCCTTGGCACTGGTTTAAGGCGGGACCGACTCTAGGGAGGGGCCTCCTCCTACCTCCCAGCCCAGGGGCGGCTCCTTGGGACGGAAAGAGGGACGGACGGAGGGGGAGAAAAAGCCCCTCGTGCCCCATCGTGCCCCTCCCTCATGCCCCCTCATTCACCTCCTTCTCTCCCTTGTTTCCCATCTCTTTCCCCTCTTTAGGTGGGCATAAGGCATCAGGTTAAACCACCGGTAATGCAATACATTTGCCAAACTCTGCAGAAAATGCAAAACAAACCCCATGGAGATGACAAGTGGGTGTTGACGACTGGGTGCTCGAGGTTCTTTCCTTGCACAAAGGCAAACATTGGGGCTGGAGTGACCAAAAGAGTTTATGAAGTTTAATTTTAGCCGGTAAAGTTTATGATGTTTAATTCTAGCATCCCTGGCAAAAATTTAGTTGCTCTAAGAGGGTCACATTTGCATCATACTCTGACGGCTACAATTGGATTTATCAGCACTGTCCATTTGACACCCGGGAAGCTTTTCTGGACTGCTGGCACTTGTAGAGTCCATTAGTGCAGAGGGTGTAATTGGTGTTTCTTTTCACTTACCTTCATTTTAATACCCTTTTTCCTTTTAGAGAGGTGATGGCAGATTTAATTTTGGAATTGAAAGGCTTTACAGGTAAGTCTTGTGAAGAGTCCAAGTCATTTAGTAAACGCAGCTTGTAAGTTTGTGTTATGAGATGGTGCTTGTGGAGATCAGTGTGTTATATATAAAGGATCCCA
>VZRI01015060.1:0-16878 GCA_013397515.1 Upupa epops
TGTTCTGCAAAGGAACCTGGGGAATGCTGTTAATTATTGAGGTAACACACCCACCACGGCGGGTGGGAATTTGTTGCCACAGCCCCCCATTGTTTTGGTTGGGGGACTTCAAAGGGTAGGAGATGGACAAGTTAATGTTTTCTGTTTTGCTCTCTGCTCTTTTTTCCTAAGAATTCCTGGCTTTCCATTTGGTTTTCTGACAATTATGAAACTCAGAACTGATGTTTTCTCAGAACTTGCTTTCCGATCAGTCAAAAGAACTGTAGCCAGCAGATCAAGAGAGGTGATTCTGCCCCTCTACTCTGCCCTGGTGAGTTCTCATCTGGAGTGTTGTGTCTAGTTCTGGAGCCCCCAGCACAAGAAAGATGCAGACAGATTGGAGTGTATACATAGGAGGCCACCAAAACTATTAGGGGTATGGAGCATCTCTTTTATGAGGACAGGAGACAAGAAGACTCTGGAGAGGATTTTCTTTTGACTTTACAGTACCTGAGGGGGGCTTAAATAAAAGCAGGAGAAGGTCAGCTCTAAAGAGTTTGTATGGACAAGCCACAGAGCAATAGGTCCAAGCTGGGAAAGGACAGGTTTAGGCTAGAGATTAGGAAAAACCTCTTCAGCGTGAGGGTGATTGATGGCTGGAATGGGCTGTCCAGGGAGGTGGTAGGGGCCCCATCCCTGGAGTCATTGAAGGTCAGGCTTGATGAGGCTTTGAGCAACCTGCCCTAGGTAGAGATGTCCCTGTTTGCATAGGGAGGTTGAACTAGATGATCTCTGGAGGTCCCTTCCAGCTTGAAACATTCTGAGATTCTGTAATCCCTGGGTTACAACAGAACCTCATTCCAGCAGGGTCATGGTAAACCCAGGAAGCTATCTTTTTATATGTTAGAATTATTTTTTCCCATGAGGATCACTTATATATATTACTGAACTTCACCATCTATTTTTTCAAGTCTTACGAGGTTCTTTTAGTTTTTGTTTTTTTCTTGGTATTTCTCAAGACCACTTCATTTCTGGTTTATTTCTGCTATGAGAACTGATGATTTACTCCTGTCCTCTGTTTGTTCTCTTTTATACACATGGACAAATATGCACATGTGAATATTTCCCTTCTTATTATTTTATCATATGATTTAAAACGCCCCAAAACAGCTAAAAACAAGCTAGAAATGATGAGTTTTAATCCATGTTGTCAGATGTCTGCTGCTAAAAATCAAACAATGTTATTTGTAAATTGGTGGTGTGTGCTGGAGAAAACTCGGAGATGAGGGCAACTTGACACATATAGCTAAGCCAGCTTTACCCTCACAGGTTGCTGCAGTAGGGGAGAACTTATTGCAGAGTAACCAAGCTGATAAACACCTTAACATGAATGCTTTGTTTCTAGTGATTTTTGGCTTGAAAAGTATAACTATTGAATGGATAGTATAGACAATCAGTTTACAAAGAACAAAGAATTTCATTCAGAGTCAGTGATGGTCTGTGGTTTATCATTTCCTGGGAAAAATTGATATTCTGTAGAAGAAAATGATGAATTATGTCTATGCAAACAGAAGAAAACAACATTAAATCCAGTTGCTTGAGAGGAGTTCTTCCAAGATTGTTTTGATTGCTGCATGTTTGCAGAACTGAACAGTGGAGGATGGCCCTATGAACAGGGAAGAGAGAACCTATTCAGTGTGGTTTTACAGTGCCCTCTTTCTGCAATTTTAGTTTGACAATACACGTCTTTCATGCCTGGCTACATCTGAAATTGATTTGTTGTTATTCCTTCATTGGATCAATATCTTTATCAGAAAGAACTTTTAGCTCATTAATTTCTAGCCTAGTCAATGCCTATGGCACAGTTCTTTTGACTGTATTTGTTTCTCCTGTTTGTGCTAGAATTTTCACTGAACATCTGTAAAACAGCGTCTGTTATGTTTTCAACTTGATGAGTGTTTAACAGGAGCTGAAATTCAGCTTTAGACAAAGTAAGGTTGTTTTTTTTTTTTTTTGAGTCTTGAAGAATCTGTAAGTGTATATTATTCTGACAAAGGTGTTGGTATTTATTTGAAATAAATTTTGGAGATGGGCCTGTAGTTGTGATTTCTAACAGTTAACTGTTTAATTGTCAAAAGTTTCTCAGGTCCTGACAGGTTTGACATGTAATGTCATCTGTTGATCAGTTGGTCAGCTCAGACACAAGATAACGGATTTAATGTAGTTAAAGTGTTAATGGGCTGAAACAAAAACTAGACAAGGAGAATTCAAAACTGCTTAGGAAAGTAGGAGGCAAAAATAAAACCTAGCTTGATTTGGGGAAAAACAAGAAGATATTTAATTCAACACCCCTTCTCCCCCCTCCCCCCCCAGTAAAAACCCAACACAAAGACAAAATTTAAAGGGGGAGGGTTAGATGTTAGGAAGTTCTTTCTCTTGGAAAGAGTGATTAGACACTGGAATGGACTGCCCAGGGCAGTGGTGAGTGGAGTTGTCATCCCTGAGGGTGTTTAAGGACAGCCTGGATATGGCCCTTAGTGCTCTGGTATGGCTAATATGGTAATGTTAGGTAATGGGCTGGGCTGGATGAACTCGGGTGTTTTCCAGCCTTAATGATTCTGTGATTCCATAATCACATGTTCTGACATAACTGAACTGAGCTGCTATCTCCATCTTCTCAAAGAGGAAAACAAACTTCCAGTTCTTTCACTTGTGCAGACTTGGAGTTCGTTAATCTATGCGTACTTCCTTCAGTGTCAGTGGTTCATTTAAGGTCCAGTTTCCTGTTCCATGAGTCTCCTAGCCAGACCTTTATCTTCAGTGTGCCAATTACTACTGACAGTGAACAAGTGAAAATCCATCCTCTCAATTCTCTCTCCATTCATTGTCTTCACAGGGCAATGCTCGGTCCAGTGCCATGTGTTTTTCTCTGGAAAAAGATAAAGAAATGAAGAGACCACTTCATCATGGAAAGGGTGCTCAGAGCCTGGAATGGACTGCCCAGGTCAGTGGTGGAGCCCCCATCTCTGGAGGTGTTGAAGGACAGACTAGCTGTTGCCCACAGTGCCCTGGTCTGGCCAATGTGGTGATGTTGCGTCCTGGGCTAGACTGGATGAGCTCAGAGAGTTTTCCAGCCACAATAATTCTGTAATTGGGACCAGAAACAGGGAGCTCCAAGACAGTCTTACCAGTTTGCAGAGTTAAAAAAATTTCACAATTTGCCATATCAGCTTCCAAATGCCTCAGGTGAGAAACCCAGTCAAATTCAAACTCCATCATTCATATAAACAGTTTTCTAGGATTAAAAAAATAACTAAATTTTACATTAATGTTGCCAATAGCATGAAATGATTGTGGTGTTTTCTAGTTCACACTCTGCAGTGGTACATTCAACATTATGCACAACTGTACATTATGCCATCAGGAATGACAACTTGTGGGAAGGCTGGTAAAGAGAAATGCTGATGGAGTTACTAAATGTTGAAGCAGCTGACATATTTGTTTTGTAGGAGTATCTGATTTTGGTGTCAATATTTTACTAATGAGTCTTAGTTATTTAATTGCTCAGCCCATGAAGGAGCAAGACAGACTAGGTACCACTCGTGCAACAGTTACCTAAGCATTATCTCCTCAGTACCAAAACCAGACTAGGTGAGTTTTCTGCATAAAAAGGACTCCAGAACCACATGCAATTGCAGGTGAATGGTAAAGAAAGTATGACACAGACATGTCATGTCTGTGAGATAAGGACATATAAAAATGAACATTCACTTGATGCATATATTTAACAGGGTGCGACACCTAGGATGAATGATACTCCCTAGATCCTTTGCGTGTGCAAACATAGCTTTTTTAGCTAGGGATGCTTGATAACTCTAAAAGGAGTTTTTTTCTGGAGGTCTAGTCCAGTATTCTTTTCTTCCTCAGCAAAAAAAACCACCCAAGCACTTTGATCTCTGGCTGTCATATGGAATTAATGGTCGCTGGGACTTTACCACTCTCTGTAACTACCTGCGCAGAGGTTGTAGTCAGGTCAGAGTCTTCTCCCAGGCAAACAGTGACAGGATGAGAAGGTAGGGTCTGAAGCTGTCAGGGAAGGGTCAGCTTGGATGTTGGGAAGTCTGGTCTCATAGAAAGAGTGCTCGGAACCTGGAATGGGCTGTGCAGAGCAATGGTGGAGTCACCATCTCTGGAGGTGTTTAAGGACAGTCTAGTCATGGTGCTTTGTGCCCTAGTCTGGCTGATGTGATGATGTTAGGTCTTCGGCTGAGATGGATGGTCTCTGTTTTTTCCAGTCTCAATAATTCTGTGATTTGGTAAAATGCTACTTTTATGACAGAAGTATCCAAAGAAAAACAACTGTTCCCTGCTTGAACAAAAGCAACAGACACCATTTTAAACTTCCCCATATGTAATCTGTTTGGATGCATGGGTAGTCCAGCAGCATAACATCTTTTACACCCATGGGACATGGAGAACAGCCTGCTGTGAATGTAGGGGAAAGGAGTGAAAGAGGTACCATGTTACATGTGGTAAATGAACACCCTACTCCATTTGAAGCTGTCAAGGAGCAAGTGAGAAATGGCAAATTTTTCACCCATTATAAAAATGGATGTGTCTTTCTTTGGAGATTATTAACATCAACAGGTACATTCCACAGTTTAGAGAGTGAGTCACAAATAATTCGTGTGCTCCTGTTGAACATCACGAAAGAGCACTACTGAGAAGAAAAATGTGTGTGAAAACTAATACTCAAAACCAGCACGTGGTCAGTGGGAAGAAATAAAAGAAAGCATGCTATTCCTTTTATGTCTAATTTATGAGAAGGAAAGGAACTAAGTTAGCTATTTAATTTCAGTTACTTGCTCATAATTCAGGAGACTTTCTAATAGCTTCCAGTGTTGTGAAGGTAACACTTAGGAACACAGTATAGATTAATTAACTAGTAGAAATAATCTGCTGGCTATCTTTCTGCAAGGATCACTGTGTTTCTGTATATTTTGGCAGCTGGTTTTACAGCTCTTAATGCATTTAACAGGCAAGTGTGAAACCCACATTTAAATTACTCATCCTCTCAAAATCAGAGTTATTTTCTGAATACATTGTTGATAGGTCTTGTTTCCTTTTGGTTTTGTTCTGCAACCATTAAATGTAGCACAGATTACAGCATTTAGGGACTGTTACAGGTAGAGCAATAGCTAGATGAGTAGGAACAGCTCCTGGAGTAATTCCTTATTTTCATCTTTCTTAAAAACATTTATTTTCAGTTGCTTACACTTTGATAGAGATTCATACATCCAGTACTAACAAAGGCAGTTCTTAGCAATGAAGCAAACCTGATATAGATACCCAGCTGAAAACAAGACAATTCAGGAGTAAAAAACCAATCCCTTAAGGGGTCCATAGCCTGAGAGAAGGAAGATTACAGCAAACCTTATTGGTCAGCAATGACAAAAGATTAGTAGGAAAAAATAATTTATTGATTACAAAAATATGGGTGTTATTCTTGGAGTGAGAGCTCTGGCTTATAATATCTGCAGTATGTGTCTGAGTCAAAATGGAGAGGAAAACAGAGGAAAACATCTGTTCCTTGTTGTGTTTATGATGCTATGATATTTGACTAAATGCTAACATTACTTCAAGTAGGAGAGGACTCTTTTCAGCATGGTGTAAACAAAGCAGTGTTCTTACATCAAAGTTCTGTGTTCAGTGACTCATCTGATTTTGCTTCTGCAAATATATATACTGATATACAGTATATATATGTACAAACTACATATATACCAATATATTTTATATATATATTTTACAAACATACTTTGTGTTTGTAAAATAATTCTGATTATTACCTTTATTATACAGAAATGTGAAATATCTAGTATACATATATATATATACACACACGCTATACATGTACTATACAAAGACATAATTTTTGTAGAATGAACAATGAATTAATGTTTCCAGTGGTTTTATATTTGATTATTGCTAATTAAGTACAAATATTATAACAAAATCAATTTGCTTGGGCTATGAACATTGATACATTTTCATTGGTATAAAACCAATGCTAGATAAACTGTGCTTTGTGTAAATTAGTTTGCCAATTTCTGTACCCAATCATGCCTTCAATGAGCTTAGGTAGCTGAATGAAAGTGAGAACTGTAAAAAGAACATGTGTTCAGGCCACTGAAGGCTGCTTCCTGATGCTCAGAGTGGCAGAATTAGTTTTGCAAAAAACTCCAAAAATACTAGTTCTTTATTTTGGTGTGTTCTACATTGCTATCTACTTTTTTTTTTCTTATTTGGTCTGCTATTATTGAACTTTTAATGAGTTTACTTTTGTTACATCCTTATAAATAAATATACATGTTATTTTTGCACTCTGTTATTGGTAGCAGAGGGTGTGGTGGTGGTGAAGAGCGGGATGGAGAAGAGACACCACTCAAATGAGTAGTTATAGACTGCTTTTTCACTGTTTCATTACCTTCCTTTTATTTGTTTAAGGTTGTGAATTAAAACTGAAAGAACTTCCTGTTTCACTGTCTATTCCTCCTGATGTATTTCTGGTACATTATTTATCATTATCACTGTTGCCAACGAGTTGGCATTGGCCCAACACAGGGATTAGGATGTTCAATTATTATCTTGGCCAGTTTGCTACATTTTCCCTGAGGATTATATCACAACCACACTTAAGCAAAACAGCAAAGAAAAGAGAGATTCTTAAACCTCTGGGCTTTTCAACATACAATTATTATATAAGGATTATTAATATTAGGTATTATAACTTCTCAGAGGGTTCCTCAAAATCATGTATAATGCAAGATGTCAAAGCCACTACCAGATCACTTGATGACCGACTAAATAAGAAAGACCTTTAGAGTCACTAAACAAGCCATGAGATGTGTAAATTGTCATTTGTAGCTAGACACACTTCATGTGTTCAGGCATGCATACATGCACTCAAACAAGCATACATAGAAGAATATAGTCCTCCCTAAGACAAAGCAAATTATTATTTTTATGGTTTACTACATGATTTTCTTATGGATTAGGAACAGGTGGTGGAAATTTAAAAAACCCTAATACCCATCAAATGCCACCACAAGATGAGAATGAAAATGGGAGTTTACATAAAAAGAACTTTCATATTGGAATAAAAAAGAAGTGCTTTTCTGTAAATCCCAGAAGATTCCTTAAAGTACCATTGCACAATGCACTAGCATCAGAAGTTTTGTATAGAAAAACAGACTTGTCAATTGTCCTAAAACACAATGGCAACATGTAAAATTGCATATGCTACCCTATGGAAGACTGGTCTGAGAAGTCAAGTGAACTCTTTGGATTTATGAAGGACATAGCAGTAAGTTCAATAGTTATTATTATTAAACTTCATTATTTGTAAGTCTGTTCCTCAATACTGTTAGAGATGTGATACATTTTAGCATAGAATCATAGATTTGTTTCAGTTGGAAGAGACCTTGGTGATCACCAAGTCCAACTACTAGGTCAGCACTAAACCATGACCCTTGGTACCAGTTGTTTAAATATACAGCTGCTAGCCTTTTTATACGGTTGGCTAATTGCATACTTACGGGATGGTAAAAGTAGTGTTGGCTGCAGAATATTTCTGCCTTGGCATGGTGCAGCACAGGAACCAGTGAAATATTCCAGCATCTGCTATTTGATTTCTTTGGTTGAACGATACACAAGGGGAAATGGCCTGAAGCTGCAGCAAGGGAGGTTCAGGTTGGATGTCAGGAGGAATTTCTTTCCTGAAAAGGTTGTCAGGCATTGGAACAGCCCGCCCAGAAGGAGGATACATGTTGCATTGGGGGACATAGTCTAGTGGTCTTGATAGGGCTAGAAAAAGGTTGATGATCTTGAAGACAAAGCTGTTCTCTAATTTTATGATTCTATAACCAGTGTTCTGTGCATGTATGTGTAAATGTACACATGTGGATCTATACAGGAATGTATGTACATTTCCCTTATACCACCTACTCCTAGTGAGTACTTTGGACATCAAGATCCTTTTTTCTTCCCTCTGGTATTTGGTTATCACTAACAGCAAAGCCCATGCCAACCTGCCCTTCTACCTGCTCCTAGTGAGTTTCCAGCTGCTTTAATAAAATTAACTATAAGGTTATTATTTTTTGCTGCATGGAAGCTGAAAGACTTGAAAAAGTCTGTTAGCTATGCTCTGTTGACTCAGGTCTCAGAAATTATTGAGTATTTTTTAACTTGCTAATTTTGTTCATAATCTATTCCAGTCTGTTGTGCAGTCAGGTTTTCACTTGCTGTGTTTTGTTTTTTTTTAAGTGTTATATTCTGCTGTCACCAAAAGGTTTTCCTAATACCCATAGTTTAGAAGTCTGAAAGGAAACTTTATATGTTGTTCTTTAAAACGGACAATTACAACTACCATCAACCAAAAACCAAACAAAAAAATGATACAACCTTTAATCTACACTTTTTTCATGGTTCTTGGCTTAGCGCTACCTTCAGAAAACACTCCTATAAAATGTCTTGTTGTGTTGATAATGATCTGATATTTCTAGAGCAACATGGTTTTTTTCAGTAATTCACTCCTTATTGCAGAGTGCTTTTAAACCTTCACATGGAAAGCAATGCAAACCTACAAAATATTGTAATTAATTATACAAGTGAAAATTACATTTTCTGTGAAGCATAGGCAACAATTTCTGTAAGTGTCTGTCTACCACATCTTTGATGTGTTTCTTAAGGAGATTGAATAAGTGAAAATGAACTTGGATTGCCAAGGTGGTTTTCCTAGGCTTTTATGCTCTTTTCAATTAACGACTCTCTGCTACTCATTCTTTTGGAAAGGCTCATCTTCTGTGATGTAAATGTACATGCAATGATAACTATGAAAAGTGAGGCTTGAGAGCAACTGTAAAGTGAGTGAAGAATATCTGATACTTATTTTCATTTTCTTTATCTGAGGTTTGATCTTCACTCCTTTCCTAGTCACAATGCAGTCCTTACCCAGACAAGTATAAATTTAAGTTCTGTAAAAGATACCTTTTAAAAAAACAGTTACCTTTCAAATAGCCTGCTATGCAGAACATTAAAAAACCACTTTCACATATGTTCTATTTCAACAAATATCTTTATTGTCAATGTCTTTATTATCAATTGCCTTCTAAAGCCTTGATTTATGTGTTTTTTACAATTGCCATCAACATTTTTTTTCTGCATTTGTCATACATAGCTCTAGCTAAGAGTAAAACTCTGGCTTATTGATGCAGATATAAATACTTTGATTATATTGTAATTATATTTATTGTTATAATCTTTGATTATGTTTATCTTTATTTTGCTTTGTTCAGAAATTACTTTTTTACATCTAACATTTTACTTTATTTATTCATAATGTATATTCACTAGGTTACCTTGAAAAATTGCACAGGAGGGAGAAAAAGCATTTCCTATTCATCTATTCTCTAAATTTATAACAAGAATTGAATAATATTCGAACAGTATCTAAACAATTGAAAATAAAAATTCAAGCATTCTCTAAATACAGGCATTCTTTAAATAAATTTGGACAAGAATTGAATAATATTTGAACAATAGCTAAATAATTGAAAATGTCTGGTGTAATTAATGTTCTATTTAGAAAAAAAAAAGAAAAGAACCAGAAAGAATCAATTTAAAACTTATGTTAATTAAAGAACCATAGTTTGACTGTATATTGATATGATCTATATGTCTGTTCTTACTAGCAATTCAGAAGTTGTTTCCTTAAGCCTGAAGTAGTTTTTTAGATCTGTTCATTTAACATCATCAAAGAGTGTTTATTGTAGAATGAGATTAGATTAAAAGTATTCCTGAGCTTTTGAGCTATTTTTTTCCAGTAATAGAAGCCAACTCATTTCTATAACTAGCTAAAATTTGGACATTTAAAATTTTCTTACTAAATCAGAATTTTGTCAAATGTGTTTTCCTGTTAAAAATGCTATGAGAGCATCATGTTTTGGAAGCCAGAACTGTCCCAACAGTTAAAAAACTTCCTTCTGAATAAAGCAGAAGTTAATATAGACCGTAGTAAAATACAGTTAGGGGGGAGTGTCAATCTGGTGGGGGAGAGACACTGCAGAGCGATCTGGGCTGAGCCCAATGGGATGAGGTCTAACAGGGCTAAGTGCAGGTTCCTACACTTTGACTTCTGGCCCCCTCACTTCAAGAAAGAGATTGAGGGGCTGAAGTGGGTCCAGAGGAGAGAAATGAGGTTGTGTGAAGATGCTAGAGGGAAAGTCTGATGAGGAGAGGCTGAGGTTGCTGGGGTTGTTTAGCCTAGAGGAGGAGACTCATAGGGAACCCTGTCACTCTGTAACATGTTGAAGGGAGGTTGTAGTCAGGTGGGGGTCGGGCTCTTCCCCAGGCAACTAGCACTAGTACAAGAGGGCAGAGCCTGAAGCTGGGCCAGGAAGGGTTAGTTTGGATGTTAGGAAGCCTTTCCTCACAGAAAGGGCAATCAGACACTGGAATGGACTGCCCAGGGCAGTGGTGGAGTCACCATTCCTGGAGATCTTTAAGAAAAGACTGTGTGACACTTAGTGCCATGGTGTAGGTTATGGTGGTGTTAGGTCATGGGCTGGGCTTGATGATCTTAGAGGTATTTTACAGCCTCTTCTGTGATTCTATGAAAATTTCTCAGTGCATACTGCTGCAATCATACACATTGCATCACTTTCATTGGGACTGTGATAGTGGCAATGTCTATGACAGCAGGTTTTAGTCTGCTGGTTTCCTGTTCCTTTTTATATCTTTGGTAAAACAAATCCATACACTTTATTCAAGGAAGCTGTTCGGAAGTTGTTCAAAAGTCAGAATTTCTTTTCTGCCCTCTCCCCACACACAGAAAGAAGAAAAGAGAGTGCTAATTATGAATGCAAAGAATACATATGCAGAGAAGAATGTTTTGAGTTACTTTCACCACTTTGTCTCCAGGTGATTCAACCTGACCTCAACTGTGTGAGCTGTGGATATTGCTTGCCGTGAATGAGCTAGGATTGTACTGAGAACACAACTGAAGGAGTCCATATGAAGGAATTCCATAGATTGGAACTGAGATATGTCAAAATTCTGCGTGGGTACCAGATCTTCAACATGGTTTTCTTTTTCTGTCTACTGAGACGCTCACCAGCTTGAAAGCAGTGACAGTCTTCCTTGGATAACCTGCCCTATGCAGTACCATTTCTCTCACCTACCAGGATACTTGGGTATTGCTTGATGTTGACAGCCCCATGGAAATTTTTCACATTTCTGTCTGAAGGTTCCCATAAACAATCTACAATGAGGATTCAGATCTTTTTAAAAAGTCGGATAAGAAGGTACTTGAACAAGTGTTTTTTTCTGATATTGTGCTCTATGATAGATCTTCACAAGCACACACTCCTAGACTTTCTCCATGTCTTTCCAGTGAAATCACCAAGGAAAACATATTGACTCTAAGCTAAACCGTAGTTGCTTAGAAATAAACATTTTACTACCCATAAAATCCAAGCAAAACTATTTGAGAGCTCTTCTGTTTCATAAAAATAATAATAAATAGATCTTATGTACAAATAAAGCTGCTTCAAGTGGGGCTGTCCCAGCTTACCACCAGAGGGAATTAAGAACTCATGTGTTACAGCATAATTTTTCTGAGCTGTATCATTTGATTGCTTAGCAGGAGAGGGAACACCTGACTGGCTCTGGGATTTGACATGCTGTAGGGTATTGCAGTTGACTGTGCAAGAAGCATCTGAAAAATGATTTTTCATTTTCAAATATTTATGGAAAAATCACACACAAAGCATTCATTGGCTCTGGCCACAAGCTACAGGGAAGGTACATCCGGGAAGGAAAGGGGGAGGATGTGGTTGCTGGCAGGATTTGCCAATATGATTTCAATTTAAGGTAATTAATCTTTGTCAACAGTTAGCATGACAGACCAAATTGGCTTAAATGATTAATCTACTCTGACAATGGCATAATGGCTGATGAAACTGGCCATACAGGTTACAAAGTCAAAATGGAAATTCTAATGAATAGCATTATGAGAATTTGTATCAAGTTGCACAAGGGGGAGGGGGGGCAAAACAGCAAAACAGTAAATTCACTTATTCTTAGCAATGGTTGTTTTGACAAAAAGAAATTGAATGTGACAGACTACATTGTTCGGAAGTTGGCCCCTTCTTAGTTTAAACTGCTGCTAACAGGAGTCATAGGGACATTTGCTTCAAAAAGTTGATTTTTCTTGCAGTGAAACTTGTTATACAATGTTTTTTACAGCTGAAGTGGTGTGAGCACTACAGTGAAGATTAACAGTTTGGAAAGGATGACTGAAGTCTAGTAAAATTTTGTGTGATTTCAGAATTAATTATGCACACATAGCATGATATTTCTGCTCTTGAAAATATTAATCCATTAAGATTGGGAGTTCCTCCATACTTGAGGGCCTGGGTAGCCTCTGATAACACTCCAGCCTCTACTGGGATGCAACTAGGGTATGCTTAAGCTTTTCTATCCATTACAGAAAGTAGGAAGAAGTACAAATTCCAGATATAGCGCTACAAATAAACTTGCAAAGGCAAAGCATTGATGATGCTTTGGATTTTTACAATCAATAGAGTAATAAGTTGATTCTGTTAGTTTGTTACATGAGGGATACTTTTTATTGTCTAGTTTACATACAATTTGAGCTTCTTTCCTTGCACATGTGAGAAACAGTAATCTCATCACACCCTGTGCTTAGCAAAGATAGCTACACCATATGCCTGAAGAAACACAGTACTCCCGAGGAGTTTGAATCTGCTGGGGATGCACGTTGGTGACACTGAAAAGCCTTGAACTACTTGTTATATTCAGTTTTTTCATCATTCTGCATGGAAGACATGTTATTTTCCTCTCCTTAATGCCAAATTGAGTAATGCTGTTGTTTTGTTTGAAGGTTGTACTACCAGTGTCAGATATTTTCTCAGTGCTTATGCTTCCCCTATTACAAAAGGAATGCAGACTTTAGAGCTTACATTACTAATGTCTTCCATTTCATTGTATGAGTAATTCACTCTCAGTCAAAATTAAACACCCTTTCAAAAAACAGGTATTGCAGACTATGATTCCACAGCACAGTTGTTATGTATAAATTTACTTTGCATATTTTTTTTCAAGCAATATAAAGCAGTTAAGACACACATCACACCACTGCCATGCTCTGTGTACTTATAGTTTTAACAGCCTGCACTCTTTACCTTAAAGAGTGGTAAACAAATGTTCTTCAGCTCAGCCCTTCTGGAAGTTCCCTCTAATTTATAGCATCCCTCAAGCAAAATCAGGAAGGGAATTATCTTGTCGAAAGTTTCATAGTTAGCTTCCTCTCTAGAAGCTTACAGGTTTCCAGTGTTTGATTTTCCCCAATGCAAATTACACTGATGCTCTGCCCTTCTCTTTCAGGCAGAACTGGAAAGTAAATTAATGGTTTGATGTGTTCCACATTACAGCTACAAGTAAGGTCTGTCCCAGCTCAAAGACTTCTAGCACCAGATTCCTGTTTTATCTGTTGCTGCTGCTGTGATGGGTATTCTGCTGTCATTAGTTTTAAATAGACAGGATCTTTGAACACGGGTGGGGGAGGAAGCGTGAGAATTTAAGATAGAAAGTGCTGTAATTTCATCTCTGTGAAATGGGAACTCTTCCTTCATGCTTTCTGAGCATGAATTAGATGATTAGTTTATGATGACGGGACATCCAAATAGCTCAGGAGCTGCTGTTTGTCAGAATGTTAGAAGCCTAAACCTGACTTCTTAGATGATGTTACTGAGCATGAAAGCTAAAATAGCCTATTTAAGGGACTCCTGAATGGGAAGAGAAGAGGTAGAATGCATTTTTGTAGCTGTTAAGCTCTGAAAATAAAGAAGAAAAAAAAAAAGAACAAGTAAAATAAATTTTATCTGATTTAAGAGATGTGCCTTCTCATTGTGCAGTTAAGTAAGTTAGGATAAAGGTTACCAAAGAAAATGTGTTTCCCTAAAAAATCAGAACAGAACAAATAATATATACCCATAAATCATAAGGCAGTAACATGGACCTTCCATGTCAGCAACGTGCTGGGTTTCCAAATGGTCTCATTTTCTTAGCCTGGATTTAGGATGCTTCCATACCTGTCTGATCTTGGACTGGAAGAGCAAAAGTATTACTTCTGCTTGTTTCTAACTGGGTCTGCAAAAATAATGGAAAAAGGGGATCAAATGGAGAGCCTGTACTGAGATTATTGCATTTTGGATCACTGAATCCTGTATCACTATTTCAGTTCTGCTCCTGTGCAAGTTCTTCAGCAGCATGCTTCCCTCTCTATTGTCTCAAGTTACGGAATAATGTGAAAAGGGAGTTTATGAAGTTTATATCCTTTATGTGGGTAGGGGTGCTGGAGGTCTAGTCTGGACATGACACCTTATTTCTTCTGAAGAGAAGATCAAAAGACAATGGCTGTGTTATGTATTGCCTTTCTTAAAGGACATATTTATTTATATTCTCTAGGTTGCTTTCTTTGCTGAGATTGAGTGGGTTTTTTCTACATATAAGAGGGATCGTCTGTATTGGTAGATCAGTGTCTTCATACAGGAAGATTTCTGAAAGGTCAACTTTTCCTGAAACAGAATAGAAATGGTCTTATAATGCCCTTGTCAGTCACTTAAAAATCTGTCAGTTCTCTGTACTGACCTGAACATGCTACAGACTGGTTATTATGCAGTTAATAAAACAACCAACCACAGTTGTTTGCATCATATCATACTCTGGTCATGAACTACAAGAGGTGTTTTATCACAAGGGGATGCCAGAAGGGAACACTGTGAAAGTTGTTTGTTTTTTTTTTATAAGACTCTTCCTTTTTTGTTTTCTGCTGGAAATGGAATGAGACTTGTTTAAATACTATAAAGCATAAGGGATACTTGTTCTTACATCCTTTTAGAACCTTAAGATTCTAGATGTCAACTTTTTAGTAGTTGTTATGTGATAAAAAAAATCCTAGTGTTTTGTTTGTTAATCTTACGTGAAAGCTGACTAAATATGGAACAGTGATTAGGACAGAAGCATAAGGCTTGGAGAGGGACAAAGGCAGCTACCAAGCTACTAAAGGAGTTGAAATAGATGTCACATGAGGACCTGGGTCTGTTTAGCCTGGAGAAAAGGAGATTGATTGGAAACCTTAATTGCTCTCTATAACTACTTGAAAGAAGGTTGTAGAGTTGTGTCTGTTCTCTATAGTGGCCAATGATAGGATGAGGGGAAATGGCCTGAAGCTGTGCCAGGGGAGGTTCAGGTTGAATGTTAGGAGGAATTTCTTGACTGAATGGGCTATCAGGCATTGTAACAACCTGCCCAGGGTGGGGCTTGAGTCCCCATCCCTGGAGGTATTGAAGAGAAGGGTAGATGTTGGATGGGGGACAGGGTTTAGCAGTGCTGACAGAGCTAGGAAAAGGATGACCTTGAATGTCTTTTCCAGCCATTATTATTCTAAGGGCTGTGGAGTAAACTGGGTATCTGCAGCAGATTTTGTGTATGACCTTATGCTACTTAATCTCTCATGGCTCTGGCTTTTTACTTGTAAAGTCAGGGTTTGATGGTTTCTGTCTCACACATATGAAGCCCTGTGGAAAGTTTTGATATCACAATATCCATGCCTGATATTATATCACTTAAGTAAATAGCTGTCAATACTCTCATAGCTGAAACTTTAAGAAAAACACCATATATTTTGAGACTCATGATAACACCCACCGTGAAAAGTGATAGCATGACAATACTAGGTGTGTTTACACATCTTCAGGACAGTCTTTCAGGAGGGAGCCCACACAACCACTCTTAAGTGTCCAAACATTATCTGAGAAGTGAGGAATTCCTAGGCATTGAAGTGTATTGTTTAGGAATAAAAAATATAATTATTGCTTTAGTTCCAGGGTTTTATGGAGGAGGAATGCAATACAATGCATGAGAAAAGAATAAATCTAAAAACTGTGGGGCTTTTATTCAGATGTTCATGTTGGGACATTCCATTAAGTGGAAATGAGCCTGCTTGGCTCATTTGTTGCTTTTTTTCCATCCACAAAATCATGCTGGGTTCCTGAAATATGAGTAAGGTTCAACATCTTCAGAGCTTTTTACTTTTTAGAGTCTCCTCTACTGACTAAGCCAGTAACACCGTCCCTCAGAGTGTAGTGCCTTGGAAGAAAGACTTAGTGTTTGTGAGGACTTGGAGGCTGATGTGCTTGGACTTTGTTCTTAAAGTGAGCCTACTACTGTTTTCTTTTGCTGCCTCCTTCTCTCTTCCCCTCCCTCTGCCTTGGTCACAGCTTCAAATGTAAGAGAACCAGTTCTTCCATCTTCTGCATCTTTTCCCTAGGACCCTGTACTTGACTCAGCAAGTCTCAAGGCTCATGTGGGACCTAGAAGTTCCTATTGCAAGCCAGACTCTCTTTGCATTACCTGTGCAATGTGGTTGTGCAGCAGCTTGCTGTACCTCTCAGCACCATCTCTTTCCTCCACTCCCAGGCTAATTCCCTGCTTACTGTGCCTTGACCTCCTGAATGGTCCTGCAGATGCTCCAGGAGTTTTCCCCATAATCACGTAGTCTCACAAGGGATAAGGACCCTCTCAATTTCTTCCAGCATTTCCCTGATGACCTGCCCTGGGCACATCAAGGCTAAAGGCAGTCTTGCTTCCCAGTGCTTAGCCCATATCATTTTGCTTTTGCAGTGTGGTATTTTTATGAAGATATCCATCACAGAACTGGTTGGACCAGGGTCATTGATAAATAGGCAAGACATGGTTGCTCCTCCTAGTAATTTTAAACCATCTACTGTATCCATTGTTATTGAGGAAAATCGC
>VZRI01015079.1:0-28488 GCA_013397515.1 Upupa epops
ACTTTTGACCAAGTGATTTCTGTCTCTTGACACAGCTTCTCTGTTTGTAAATGTCTTAGTTGTACATCTCCCAATGGTGATTTATCTGTTCATTCTTTCACTTATGGTATTTCATTCATTTTCTTTACTCCAGGGACCTAATGGCATTCAGTACCTAACATTACTTATCCCACCTGTTCTTAGAGAGGGAAAGTAAGAAAACAAAGCAAGCAAAGCTGTCCTATAAACAGTCAAGAATGCCCATGAACTTGGAGAGCTTGGAAAACAACTAGTAGATTGTAGCTGTGGCTCAGACCACTTCCATTTACAAGACTCTTCTAATGTATCCAGCTCGAGTTCCAGAGTCTTACACTGCCCTCAGCATCATCTCATTATCACAGGTCCTTTACAGCAGCATAGTAAGTGGGGGAAAAAAAGGTCTAAACAGGATAAAAAACAAAGATGGCCTTTGAGAAGGAACTTCCTCACAGTAAGGGTAATGGAAGATTGCAACATGCTGCCCGGGGGGTTGTGGAGTCTCCTTCTCTGGAGACGTTTAAGACCCGCCTGGATGTGTTCCTGTGTGACTTGGTCTAGGTGATCCTGCTGTGGCAGGGGGATTGGACTGGATGATCTTCCGAGGTCCCTTCTGATCCTTAATGATACTATCATTCTATGAATCCAGCAATGAGCTATGATAGGAAAACTGCACTCCTGACTTCTCATTCCTATGGTACAGCCAGTGAGTGCTTCACCTCAGAGGCCAAACAAACCCTTAGAAAAACCTAACAAACAGATATTACAGCCAAATCAAAGTTTGGATAAATAACATCACAATAGCAACAGCAGAGATAACACATATACCCAGCTGAAAGCGCAGACATGCTTCTTTCTTCTGACAGCCTTGCAGCTCACATCCTTCCAGTAAGAACAGGCTCCGAGACAGAACACACTTTTTTTAAGCCCCTATTTAAATATTTTCCCATTTTTATATTTCTATTTGAGAACATTTCCAAAAACAGATTAGGTCCAGGTTGTTAATAATCAATATTCTAACACTTTTAACACAATATAAATATTTATTCATTTAAATGTTGCTGTTTTAAAAAATCCTAAAATTATTTTAAACTTCCAAAGCAACAAGAAGTAATGTTTTAACTACCCTGTTAAAGCAAAATCCCATCTGTTTATGATTTTGCAAAGGTGAGTGTTTGAAAGCTCCTTCACAACCAGACTAACGTACTTCAGACATCAGAAATAGCTCAGGCACATACAGACAGTCTCCTTTGAAAAGTCATCACCACACATGGAGCTTGCAGAAAGGATTACCACGTACCTTTTGAGACTCAAAAACTGACCCCAGTGTTGCACCCACAGCCACAAAATACAACTAAGACAGAAAAGCTCCACAGGAACCCATCACCAGCACACAGACAGCCCTACAAGCCAAACCCAGGCAAGCAAAGTGCTGCACAAAATCCACCTCTTGCTCCAAGTCATTCACCATCCAAACTCCCCAAATATTTCCAAAGATCTTCCCCACGCCTAACCGATCCTGTCAGTTCGTTTATCTCCGGGTTCACATCCACTGACAACTATTTTATTCTCTGCTGTAACAGTTCTGCTTCACGAGATTCCCCCAGCACAGCCTGATGAATGGCATCTCACCGCTCATTCTCATTAACACAACACAGCCAAACAGACAAAGAAAACTATGAGCTTACAAAACCCTAATTTCACGCATTTATCGAGGAGCAAAGCTCACTAGCCTATCTTTGCTAGCAAGAAGCCAACTGACAAGAAGAAAACATCTCTAATGTTACAAGGAATTGACAAACTCATGTGTTTTTTCAAAGGTCACAGAAGAATTCCCAAGCTGGAAATGAGGATCTCGAGGCAACGTCACTTCTCTCAGACAGCACTGGAGATGAGGTGCAAGCTGGAACCATGCATGTTAGTTGCATTCACACATGTCAGCACCAGACCAGTGAACAACACCCAGATGAGTTTGATATACAGTGGTGTGTATAGTGCAGTTGGAAGCTAATCACACCTGAAATGGAAAGCATGTTCAAGATGGAATATCCTATTTCTATCTAAACATGGCGAATGGGATTGTAAAATGAACACTTGATTCTAAAACTGTTGTGTTAGCTGTTGCTGGCATTGCCAAGCCTATGTTCTACTGTGCTTGCATTATGTGCAAACCTATTGCAGGAAATGCTTTCCATAAAGACAGATATGACTCTCTACTCCTGCCTAAATGATAGTATGAAGAGATTTCCATAGCACAGAACAGAGTAAATTTGCTACATCAATGAAACCAAATCTCAGATTAATAAGGAGGCTGCTTTCTTTCTCAACGCTTAGTCAACAATGTTGCTAAAACATATTTCATACTTTTCCTACAAAACCAGGAGCACTTAGTGGGATTAAATATTCTTCTATTCAGATATTTTGCAAATTTTTACTCTAGTTGCTACAAAAGCAGCAGACTCATCTCTGCATTCAACATTCACAGTCCCATTCTTGGGAAAATTTAATTACCAGAGAAAAAAACTCTGCTTTGAATTTCATGGGGCAGCTTAGAGCTATCTGAGTAATAAATTCTCCCTATCATGTCTGTCGGAGTCATCCCCAGAACTTTTATGAACACCTCACTTATCAAAGCTCCATCTGTGTTATGGCAAAGCAGCAGAACTTCACCAGAAGCACTCGAGATGAGCACAATGCAAGCTCCATCCAGTCTGCATGGCTAACAGCAAGTGATAGTCTAGAATAAAGCCACTGGAAACTCCCTCCACTACCCTACAGTTCATGATATAATAGCACAGGCAGGTACCAAACCCTCAGTTTCTTTCTTATTAGCAGCCCTCACCTTTCTGCTGGCTAGTACTTGGACGGCAGCTCTGGTTTGGCACCTTTGGACACCTTGTTTCACTAGAAAACTCCACAACAAATAGAACTGAGTCCAAAGTGAGGTGTAAAGCAACAAAGCCAGCAACAAATCAGGCCAGAAAAATCAAGACAGGGTTAGAGAACAAGTATGAAAACAGGTAAGTGTCAAATAAATGCATTTAGTGCATCCTGTTTACAGAAACAAGTTCCCTGAGCAGCAAGTGGATGAGCCAGCACCTTCAGAGCACTGTCCGAGAGCAAGTACCAAACCTCACCAGAGTCCTCCTCCAGACTTGTCCAACAGTCCTGTTCCACAATCTCAGAATGGGAACTGACTCCACTGCCTCTTTAGTTCTGTTGCCTTGGAGGGGAGAGGGGAGCCTGTTCTTTCCACCATGCGCTGCAGCTGAGTACCACTTCCACAAAGTCACCCAGGCAACACAGTCCTCATGATTTGCAGCAACTGCCACTGAGAAGTCATTATTCTTATCAGGTTTGATATGGAAGTAGGTTGTGAATTGAAACACCAAGCAGTATAGGTTTCCAGAAGTAATGAGAAACTGTGAGTATGTGGAATGAATATGATATAAACCATGAGGGTTTCCATGAGGATGGTGCTGACACCAGTTCCACTGGGCAGACTGACTGGGAAGTAGTGCACGGTACAACTGCAACTACAGCAAGGTAGCTACAACAGTGAAGCAGGGCTCTATTTAAACAGAAGCAGATTTTTCTTGGGTTTAAGCAGTATGCTATCTGTTCTCCATGGCTCTGGTTCTGAGCCCAGCATTCATTTTCATTAAAGGCACAATTTATAGTCTGTTTCCCTCTGTGAGTTACAGTGGCTCCTTCCCAGTCCCCCACTTTTGAAACTTTTCATTAGTTTCAAGCTCATATTTTCACATCAAATGGTTCCTGAAGCACACCCCTCCCTGCAGCAACTAAACTCCAGTTATCTCATTACTTTGAAGACACATTAGTCTGGAAATATAGCCTCACTTTCCTAAGGCAGCCAGTAGGAAAAACATGTCTGATTTGCTTGGAACAACGTGATCTGATCTCTGACAACACCAGCCTTGCCCATCAGGAGTTAAGACAGTTCTTTGCAGGTAAGTTTCTGGAACATTAGCTCCTACACTTCCAGTATGTGAATTGCCAGAAGACAGACCACACAGATCACAAATCAGTGTCGGACACTTACAACTATGATAAACTTTGACAGAGAAAATAATTCACCATGTTTGTGCATTTGCTTTAGGACTTGTCTTGCACTGGTGCCAAAGACAAGCCTGCTACATGTATCCTCTCATTCGTCCTTAGTACCTTTAGGGATCTGAAGAACCAACTAATGTTCAAAATACACGAGTACTTTACATTTAGACATCTTCAAAGGCAGAAGATTTCTTCCCATATTCTCTGCACAACTTTCAGCAGTTGCACATTTCTTTTTTGCATCTGACTTGATGACAGGGAAGATCATCCTAGTTTTTCCCGGCATGGAAATACACTCCAAAGCTCTCATACCATTCATGCGGCTCTTACAGACCTACTCTTCTTCCTGTGTGAGATCAAAATATTTCACACAGAGTACACAAAACCGACATGATTAAAACCATACACTCAGAGTCATCGTGTGTGCCAACCACTGTGCTCTTCTCCCATTCACACATCTGGGCATTTCTAATGCAGAAAACCTAAAGCTATTAATAGAAAGATCCAGGTGGTCACTACCTCTCCATCCTTTGAAAGTGGTCCCACTTTCCTATATATTATTCACATCATTTCCAAAAGTTTGCCAGAAGCACCACTGGTTATATCAGAACGTATTTAGC
Organism: Upupa epops; assembly: GCA_013397515.1. NCBI lineage: Eukaryota > Metazoa > Chordata > Aves > Bucerotiformes > Upupidae > Upupa > Upupa epops. Next base: position 4,710 of record VZRI01015079.1, read on the forward strand.
ACCAGAGCACAGCACCGCACTGCCTCATCTCAACTCAAGTATTGTGTGCTAGAAGGTTCTGCAGTCCCCTATTGAGATCTCTCCTGAAATTTCTTTTGGATCCTGCTATCACTCTGTATAGAGTCTGCCACGGAGGGCACTGCTCACACAACACATCCATATTTTATCCTTATCAATTCTACTGCTCCTTTGGGAACTGAACATAGCCAAAATCCCACCAAACCAGAGACATGGGTGTCACCTCAAGCAAACAACTTCATTTCACTGCAACACTTCTAGTTTAGCTACTTCTTAGTGAGAAGACTCTCATTTAGGGAATTCATGATTTTCAGAAGAAAACACAGGGATCTCAAGCACTAACTCAAGCTCACCAGACTGCTGATACTGACTCAGCCTAATCAGGCAACAATATTACACAGATGCATTGTGAAGACTTTATTGCTTAAAGCTCTCAGGCTTGGGTTTTTAAGCACTGCAAATGCACCAGCATTATCCCTGCGAAGCCTATGTGTCCTCCAGCCAAATGCTTCACGTAAGCTCTCAAATGGTCAGTAAATGGCCCAGTAAAACTCAGCTGTGCCTATCAGAATTCTGAGCTTCCACAGCAGGTACTGAGCTGCATCAGCCATGGACAACATGGCTGCTCCCCTCTGACCTGTGCCCTGTGCATGGAGCAGGGGCAGAACAGCTCTGTGTGGGAAACAGCTCCACGGTCCTCTGAGCGCTTGGCACAGAAGTCTGCAAAGCTCTGCTCATTCACAGGATAATTCCTGAAATTACTGAAAAAAAATGCTGTATAAATTAATCAGATTACTAGAACAGAATATAATCACTGACGTGCATTGCAAGGACTCGCTTTCAGAGCGGTAAAGGATGTGGAATTGATATGCTGGACTTGATGATCCCAGAAGTCTTTTCTACCCTCCGTAATTCAGTGTGATTCTGTGAATACTATTTACTGGAAGTTGAAACATGTAAGGAAATGAAAAGTCAGAGAGATCAACTGGAAATGTCATTAGTATTGTGAGAGGAGGGAACGAGAAATAAATGAAAGTCCCATCATCAGGAAACAAACCACAGTACTGTGTAAGGTCTGGCACAGGCCCTCTGGAAACAGGTTGATCAGCATTTTTTTCGGTTGCAGTTCTGGTACAATCAGCCTTTAGCATTTCACCTGCCCTGCCTTGGCAATATCAACACAAGTCGTGGGGAAACAAAGCTGACCCAGGTAAAAGGACTGGGGCTTCTCCACAACCCAAGTCACTTCCTCCCTCTGGTCACTGTACAGAGGATCAAGTTCCACATTCAGCTATGGGCAGTCTGATGGGGCTTAGTAACCCCAGAGAACCACCAGGGCAGCAGGCACAGGGTCATTTATAGACTAAAGTTTGGTTAAGGAGAAATCCCGTGAGTCTAGAGTTCTGACATCGCTTTGGGATGCTGACCAGAATACACTCACGCATGTCACTATTTTTCAGAGAAGTGATCCAGAAAGGACCTGTTTAACTCCATATGTTGTGGGGAAAAATCCAACTGACAGCCTGTTCCTGGAGTAATTCAGGATCATAGAATCATAGAATGGTAATGGTGGGAGGGACCTTAGAGATCAGCTACTCCAATGGCCCTGCTGTGGGCAGAGATGCAGAGAAATAGAGATCATTAGGCATTGGAAGGGACCCCTAGAATTCAAGTCCAACCCCCTTGCTCGAGCAGGCCCGTACAGTCTACGACAGGTCACATAGGAACACATCCAGATGGTTCTTGAAAGTCTTCAGAGGAGACTCCACAACCTCCCTGGGGAGAGGGAGAAGGCAGAATTGAATGGGTTTGACTGTGGCAAGAACTGTGGTCAGCCACCACCTGTCTGAGGGACCTGTGGCACAAGCTCACTCCACTCCTACCTTTGCAAGGGAGCTGTTCCAAGACCCACGGCAATGTGGTTTGGGAAGCAACCACAGAAGTGCAAAATGACACACCTCTGTTTACTTAACTGAGGTGAATGAATGAAGAGGTTTGACTCGGAAAACTGCAGAACCAGAAAACTTCTACTTGAGTACTCTCACAAATCACAGTCACAGCAGGTCTGACCAATGTAGCAGGTATTTACAGCAGCTGCCTCACACCAGAAAAATTCAATGCATTTTCATGTATCTAGAGCTGCTTTGTTTCCCCTACTTTGCTTTTAGTTTACAGTGTCCATGCATAGTGTGTTTTTGATATCTGTAAAGTCAAAATATTTCTCCCTGTTCCCTCAATACACACATGATTTCTTTCCGTTTAGGGTGAAGGAAAATCAGTTTATCACCATTCTGGGATCGCTAGTATATAAAAACTGCTCTTACTGCAGGTATTTAAAGACAAAAGTCAGTATTAATTCATAAGAGAATTCTTTTCAACCAAAGAAAAAGCAACTGAATAGCTATTAGTGTTTCAGATTTTCTCAATAACTTCAGTATTTACACAGATTTGTTCCAGTCCTTTCGTGCCCATGCACCACTTCGGATGTAAAGGTCAGCAGCACTGAAATCACAGCACGCTTGACACCAAAACAGCAATCTGCTTTTTCTTCTTCTTTTTTTTTCACCTTCTCTTTTTTCTTTGTTGTTTTCCTTCTCTTTTAAACAAAGTATGGCAACAATTTGATAGACCAGCAGTGTTCTGCCCTCCTGAACCCTGGCAATGACCCAGAGGATTTGCACTTTACTGCTAATCACAAGTCTGGCTGTGGCCATTTCCCATGACATAGCTGAAATTCTCCAAACCTTACCCTCTCAACTTGACCAGCTTCACCATACTGAAACTATTTGCTGCATCCTTAGGCTGTCAATCACAACACCCATTCCTGGGCTCTCTGCTGCAACAGCACAGTCTGCCATGGCCAGTGTCAGGGCTGCAAACCTTTCACTCTCACCAGTGACCCACCACCAGCAGTTAAATGTCCCTCGGGAAAGCAGCTTCTTCTGCAGAGCTGCTTCTCTACCTGCTGTAGTGCAGCAGAAGCAGCAGGTGCTCTCCTCTGACACACACTTGGATAAGAAACCAAATACTTTCTTCTGAAACTTAAATACAAAAAATATACTCTGTCCACATAGTTCAGATTCTAAATGTCTATCTCAAGGCCTGTTTCTATTCAACAGCCTGGCTGCCTTCCCAGGCTCACCTAACCTATCGCATGCTCTCTTCAGTGGAACATAAAAATGGCGCTGATTTACTTCATTCTTTTCTGTGACTATCAGGAACTATGACATTGCTGATCTGCCCATGTCTTTCTATGACACCATAAAAAACAGACAGTATTAGCAGCATTGATGAAAGTTACAACAAAAAGTTGGGAATTCCTTATATCACTATTCAAGTTTCACTGGTTTAAGTTCATAGTGCGTAACCAAGAAATTCCACAATTTTCCAAGGCAAGACACAGATAAACCCTTTGCTTCCCATCCACACACCGCAAGGCTCTCTAGGCACTTTATGAAATTAAGATTTACAGCTAACGAAAAACCATCAGTACTTCAGGCGCAGAGATGAACTCCATCTTTTTAAAATGTACTTATTCTTCAGCAATTTAAGACGCTTCAAGTGGTGTCTGATTTTCTGATGCTCCCATTAAAATCCATAATTTTTAAGTCTACAGAAGCTTTCATTCAAAACCTCCCAAGTAGCTCATAGTTTGCTATTTATACAACAGTCCCAAGGCAAACGGCAGCAGTATTGAAACACTTCAATGAAACCTACAAAGCTGTGCTTATTTATACCGTGCTTTGGCTGTTGCACCATACTGTTTTCGTTAAGCACCACATTTGCTTGAAAACCAGTCTGAAAGTCCTTACCAAGAAATGGTTTCCAGGAGCAACTCAGCGTTGGCACAACAAGCCATGTCAGTCCTGGAAAAACACAACTCCTGAGAGGGTCAGTAACACACACATCTGTGAGACAACCACCACACTGAGATGTTTGCTTAACTAAAGAAACTAATCGCCAGCTCTCAACACCAGTATTATCTAACTGCAAACTAATCTGCACTGTTACCCAACTAAACAAGTCATCCAATTATTTGGAGCATGAGCTGTTTAAATAACACATCTACTTCAACAACTCAAAATTCCAATCCAGACACCAAGTCTTACTCACCACATTCCAAAATTCTTTGTCCTTATCTGGTAATTTTTTGCCTTATTAGCTGATAATTAATATTTGCTAACGTGACAGCAAAAATCAGCCCAAGCACTCAACTGGTAGTTTCCAAAGAAAAGGTTTTTTTCATGCAAGGTTTTTGTTTTCCCAAGTTATTTCCTGAAACAGCTGCTAATGCTGAGCAGAACACGGACACTTGCAATAGATGGACTGTTCAGATACCTGAACCAAGTGCAGCACAGTGACCCACGATCAAGCATACAAGTAGAAATGCACCTCCACTTTAAGCACCAGCCACTCTCCTCCCTCTCTGGAACTAGGTTTAACTAGAACATGGACTCCAAGCAGTATAAAACCAACAGCATAATATAATTTTTTTTCTAATTGCCTGGTTTGGTTGGATTTTTGCTTGGTTGGGGTTTTTTTAAACAGTCTTTTAGTAGTTTCACAGTGCTACCACTTGTTGCTGTATTTATTTCTAGTATTCAGCAATGTCTGATATAACTGGCATATTAGGTGACAGTATGACCCACAAACATGGAGTGGCAGTAAACAGCAAGCAGGTGCTGTACTAGACCAGCGGTACTCAGGACTCTAGCAGCCCCATGAACTGGCTCCTTCTGTCTATTTTATTCTGCATAAGTGAGATCCCACCTGGGAGTACTGCATCCAGTTCTGGAGTCACCAATATAAGGACACAGAGCTCCTGGAATGTGTCCAGAGGAGAGCAACCTAAATGATCAGAGTGCTGGAGCACCTTCCCTAAGAAGACAGGCTGAGCAAGTTGGGGTTGTTCAGTCTAGGGAAAAGGAGGCTCTGAGATGACCTTAGTGCAGCTTTCAAATCTCTGAAGGGGGCTGACAAGAAAGCTTTTTACACAGATGCATAGCAAGAGGACAAGAAAGCATTGCAGACTTGAAGAGGGAAGAATGAGGTTGGACATTCAGAAACAATTCTTTCCTCTGAGGATGCTGAGATTCTGGAAAGAGGTTGCCCCATCCTTGGAAGTGTTCAAGGCCAGGCTGGATGGGGCCCAGACTAACTGGATCTAGTGAAAGTATCCCTGCCTATGCAGGGCAGTTGGAACTAGATGATCTTGAAGGTCCTTTCCAATCCAGCCATTCTGTGATTCTATGAGTACTTAGTCTGAAGACCACAAAACTGCCATAGAATAAAAATACTGCTGCAAGATCCTCCTGTGATTGTCTCCTTAAGGCTATCAAAACCTGATTCTGGTCAGTGTTTTGAGTATATGGATCCTGCTTTTATTTGCTCTTACTTTTACCTTCAGGCAGAAGTGAAATAAAAGCTACCTATTTTTTTCATGTCTGCAAAAAATCACATCCCAATTCCCTTAAGAAGTCTCTGAACATATTTTATATAAAGTAGTGATAGTTGACAATCAGGAAAAAATGCACTATGTATCGTTTTACTCAGACACTGAGGTGCATTTACATTGGATGTTAGGAAGCCCATCCTCACAGAAAGGGTCATCAAACCCTGGCATGGACTGGCCAGGGCAGTAGTGGAGTCTCTATCCCAGGAGCTGTTTAAGGACAGAATGATCTGGCACTTAGTGCCCTGGTCTGGCTGATGTAGTGATACTAGGTCATGGGCTGGGCAGGATGAGCTCAGAGGGCTTTTCCAGCCTCAGTAATTCTGTGATTCAGGGTAATTCAAAGAGCATGAGAGCACTGCACATCAAACGCCAGCTCTCCGTTGTCTCTTAAAAATTATAAAATGTATGGACCAGTGAAATGTCAAGCAATACTTAACTGTACTATTTTCAATAAGCATCACAGCTCCATGCTAAAAACTGGGATGTGTGGAATCAGAAAATGTTACATGGTAAAATAAGGACTCGCAAAATTATTTGTGAGCCCTCCCATGTAACCAAGTCGAGAATAATTTAAGAATTAAATAACTGAGGATAATTACACTCTCTGGAATTACTTAGGGTGAAATGAACACTAACTAAAATTTCTGAAATACCAGCACTCCATTTTCCATAGCTCCAGAAGACAGTTTGTTTAAGGTCTGTAATAGGATGTTGACATGTCTTCCAGAAAAACGCAAGGAGAAAGCAAAGATTTCAAACCTATTTGTTTTGTTTTAAAAAAATAAACAAATAAAAGCCCGAACAAGGGAATTCATGTATATGTCCTGAAGAAAAGCAAAGTAATGCAGCATTCAGCCAGCCTGACAATTACTCATGGCTCTCTGTGGGGAGGAGAGCTATATGGCTATGAAGATTATAAGGTGATGTTAAACTCCAGTGTACGTACATGTAAAATGAGGAGCCACTAAATAATCTGAAATGATTACATGTAACTCACAAACTGTCTCTTTTATTAAAAAAAGTAAAATTAAAGAGGAAACCATTTCTTTTTTTTTCTACAAAAATATATCTTTCTAAAGTGCTTCTCTCACTCACATGTTAATTACTTCATGTGGTACCTGCCTCTGACACACCGTCTAAGCAGCACAGGTCATTTTTCTGGCTGATGAGCAGAGAGCTCTTAACTAATTAGTTAGTTCTTATGACACAAATGTGAGGATTTTAGAGTATTTCTGATGATTTTGTACTCACAGCTCCCACACAAACTCCCTAGGAATTTTGAGGGTGGGGGAAAACATTACTTGCAAACAATAATCTTTTGACTTGCACATGCAAGTATTATTCAGTAACTGAATTAAATTGAGCAACAAAACTTTGAGCCTTTCTAGAGGCACCACCAAGAAATCATTTCTTGCAGAATCAGATGAACTGGTAAACATGCAAGAAATAGTGGCGTGTTTCCATTAGCTGGAGCTTTACCACAAGATTCAAAACATGTCTCCTGGAAATAACATGTTTATCTCATAAAAGCCAAGGAAAACACTTTATATTTTTAAATAAGTATGTATGATACATATTAGAGGCTCAACAATATTTCTCTCCACAGGGTCATCTTTCCCTTCATTACCAATCCCACTTGTGACATGGGCATAATTTTGGAGCAGTCTAAAACGTGTCTGAAATTCAGCATAACCCAGTGGACATCAAGATAACATCTTCTAAGCAGCCTTTTAAAATAGTTGGGATTTTTATGTAACTTAACGAGGCTGCTGATAATGTAGTAACATTACCTTGGAGGCTGTTTGGAAATAAATTTGAAAAATTCAATCAAGATCATCAGATTAAGATCAGAAAGAGAACAACTGTGTTTCTGTGCTTGCAACCTGAAACTAACTTAATATAATTTGAACTCCAAAGCTGTGTTCTTAGATATTACGAAGTTGAGACCAGTTAGCCCTTCTTTCATATTTTATCATTAGATCCATACACAAAATAGCCACAGAGCAGGAAAAAAGTCTTGGTGGGTTCTGTAATGTGCGCTCTTGAGAAAACCATGTACTTGCATTATTGATACAGCCATGAGCACCCAGACTGTGGCCACAGACTGCAACGTGCTGGTGACCAACTTGAACCTGCCATCATTACCACAAGACCCACAGGAGAGGCTACCAACTGTGTGAGCAGTAACAACCCCAAACAACAGGCTTCTGGGGAATCTCATGATTTTTCCTCCTGTATGAGGCAGAAAAACATAGGCCCTCCAGAAAAAAGCCTGGAAATGCCTGTCCCCATGGGAACATTTGAAGCCTCCATGCCAAGTCTACTTTGAATAGGGTCTCAGGAAGGAAATCTCTGAGGACGTGATATGAACCCTCTGTACTAAACTACCTTTTATTGTATTGTTTAGGAGAAAAACTGGGAAGCACCTATGTTACATACTAATCCTAACACAGCCTTCTGTCTACAAATCCTTCTGTTTCCATCAGGTAGTTTATAAGGTGGTTTTAAGCACAGTGGAGTGGGGTCACATTCAGGAAAGGGATATAGAAAATCAATTCTCTTCCAGTAAGATATTACAAGATAGGATTTAAAAATACTGAACACGAAGGCACATCCTATCTCTGACAAGGACACTGAAGCCAACGTTACAAGCAGATTTGAACAGCGCAATTTAGGGTAGAGGATAGTTAAAAATAACTTTCTTTAGCAGCAGTTCATCAATACTGGATCCTGTTGACTTTCAAATTTTGTGGGAGTTGAGAACCCTCATCTCACTCCCACAGGATCCTGGTTATGAGCACAATCTTGCACCTCTTAGCACAGTATCTTCCAGCACCCACAGAAATCCTGTATACTACATTTCAGCTTCAATTCAGAATAGAAGGAAGGAAAAATCCCAAGATGATAAACTCACAGTCTAGTGTCCCATCCACAGTAACTGCCAAACCTTGAACCAGCTAGAAGCTTCCAACCCCTAGCATTAAATACTGTAAATAATACATTTAAGTGCATAATATTTCAGGTGGTAGAGGACCTCTGGGGGGGGGTTACATGGTTCAATTTCCCACTCCAAGCACAGCCAGCTTCCAAGTGAGATGAGGTTAATATGCCTCATTCTTTCTTAAGTAAGAAAACCAGAGTAATCTATTTCTACAGAAGAAAAACAAATGAGTTTGCAAACATGTTTTATATGAAATCCTTCAAAATTAGCGGGGAAAATCCCCTAAACAACCCAGTGACTGCTGACTCAAGACAAGCCACTACTTCTATTTGTCCAGCAAATACCAACAGCCTGCACAGATTAAGTCAGATCTGTTTCAAAATAAAAACATCAGTCAAGTATCCAACTGCTGCAGAACTCAAGAGCAGTTTAAAGTTACACAGAAGTACTGGCACAGAGCACTGAGCAGACACGTTCAGTGTAGTTACTAATACCTCTAGCATCTCAAATTCAGCATTCAAATACTCACCAGTAATTAAAGAGCTTTTTTTCACTACGAGTATCTGAATTTTTCATAGACAAAAACTGCTTCCTCACACTTTCCAACCTTGTTATCCTTCCAGGTCACTTTACATATGGGAGACGCCAGGCTGAGAGCCCAAAGAGCTTCCTGGCATTCCTCCTTCCTAACTATCATTCAAAACACTGGTATTAACACCCAGAAAAATGTACAGAATTTTTCTGCTGTCTAAACTTCTTTATCAGTATGAGGACAAACTTAGAGAGTCATGCTTACAGCCACAAATCCGCACTTTTCCATACATCCTGGAATGCTCCATGTTGTTTAACAGCAGCGATAAATTGTATTCCCCTTCTCACTTCATTGTCTTGAAAGGACAAAGACTATCAAGTGTATTTACTAGTCTGGGTTTTAATCTCTCAATTACTAAGCCTTATCACTTAAAAATATACAATTCTACTTAAAGAGTAAGTTACATTTATTCACATTGACAATTTACAAACCTGTCAGTTAAAGATTAAAACCCTCTGTCTCACAGATATGCCAAGTCTGACTTCAGACACAAGGTCTGTCAAAAGCCACTGTTGTCCACACAGTCTAAAGATGGTTCTATGTCCGTGCTGTTATTTAAACACAATGGGACTGCTTTACCTCATTAAAAAGGAGATGGACGAGGCTGCAGCTGCAAGAGAGTGAGGTGGTCCTCATTTTTAAAAACTGGCAATGCCTTTTGGGGAAGAGAGTAACAAGCAGGGAAGAAAAATATTCCCTTCAAGCAATTGAAATACCAGTTTTGAAGATAAAATAGTGAAAAACCCGAGGCCAGTAAAAAGAAACACTCTTTTCCTTTGAAGTTCACCACCAACTGGGGCAAGTGGCTTGTTGCAATCCCTGGGCTTATGAGAAACTTGCTTCCTGTTGCGTCAGGAAAAAAACATCATTATTGCTCTGGTCCCTCTGGAAGCTGTAATTACTGATGGACACAGATTACACTTTATCAAAACACTTGACAAACATGGCCTTGAAAGTCAAAACACTGCAGTCTACCTGGGCTATGTCAGTCTAATGCTGTTCCCATTACTGGAAGGACTGGCAGGAATGGAAACAGTCCCACTCATGTGCATTTCCCAGTCCTAAAATGAATACTGAAAAAGAATGATGGAGTTCTACTAGGTAGCAATTCCTTCAGGAAAGGCATTCTCCACTAGGTAGCATTTTCTTCAGGCAAAGCATTCTCTTACGAGGCAATATTCATGGCACAGGCACGGATGACACAGCCTCGCAATAAACCCAGTAAGATGGCATTGCTACATCTACACATTTACTGCAGCCAGTCTCAATACAACGCAAAATCCTGGGACTGGTATTTCAAGCGTAGTCATTGGCAATTGCATAAGTAATTAATACAGAAGGAGAAATATGAGGCCCCTAGGGTAAATGAGGAGAAGTAAAATATCTTCTACTGACCAGCAAGGACCTAGATCAAATAATAGCAAGATCAGACATCAGAACAGCTGCCACTTCTGACAAACTCAAATTCTAGCAAAATACTCACACATTATCCCATCAGCTCTGCTGACAACATGGGAATGTAAGGGAAAGGGTTAATAGAGCAATTATGGGAAAAAGTAGAACAGGATGATATGAGTACAAATAATTCAAGATAAAAAGAGCAAACCCCCCATTCTAACTCCTGCAAAAATACAGCTACAGTTACTATGTGCATAGACTAGTTGTAGGAAAATCAGTTTAGGTTTCAGATCCTGGTCACATTCTAGAGCACTCAGCAACCTTCTCAGCTTCCAGTGATACAGAAAATAGGCTGAGGAAGAACTGGCCACAGGATAATTATCAGAACTAACACCAAAGGGCGTGGTATTCATGTGATTGTGTGGTAGGATACAAGATGATTCTCTCAATGCAAGATGCTCACTACACAACATGCGTTTTCCTATTGAGTGCCTTAGGGTTTGACTTTTCTTTCCCCACTCACAGTTCAGTAAGCATTGACATTTACCCCGCACATAAAACAGTCAGAACATAAAACCTCGCATTCTTGCACATATCTATAGGAATGAAGTCAATCCATTAACAGCTGTTTCCTGAAGAAAATCTTTCATTTGTCTCCAGTAACAGCCCATCAGGGAGTTTAACAGAGCAAAGCAAAAGACAGGTAGCTCATTCCCAACACACTGTGTTTCCAGCATCTCAATAGTGTTTTCATTTTCATTGTAGGAACTCCCAAACTCCAAGAGCGGCAGTTACTGTATCGCTGACTAATTTTGCCAAGTGCCCAAGTGTTACGTAACGGAAATACATTAAGAATCAGTTCATGGGCTTTTTATAACACATGGCGCTCTAAGCCTTTGTTGTCAGTACATTACATGGAGTTCAGAAATATCAGGAACTCCAAGGCACACCCTGTGTGACATCCTTGGCTTACTCATAAACGTAAGCTGATAATAAACCGCCCTTGCCAATCTATTCTTGCAGCACCATAACATTTAATGGCTTGCATGAGTTATTTTAATTTTGTTTCATAAATAGCTCCTACTCTTTTACAAGTTTTTTTTAAACTTTTTTTAAGTTTTACAATGCAGAATACACTTGAGATGTGAAACAGCACCGGTCTGTAGATCAAATAACTTCTGGCTCAGGAACGCTCTGACCCTTGTGACCGGCACACATCTCCCCCAGGCTACAACCCCGTGGCTTATATCAGCTGAAGGAGAATTGGATCATAATGAAATTCGGGATCATTTATGACCATCTTTCAACAGCAAACACAGTGCATTTAAAGTAACAGCATTTGTTTTGGTGACCTTTATGTGTCTGAAATAATGGAAGCAGGCAAGCCCTATTACCCTTGTGAAACACACTGAAAAGTTCCAGAAAGCCTAAACTTAAGTTTCTTGTTGCATACATCACAGGCTCCAAGCTGAAAACCAAATAAGAATTAAAACAAGGGAGTATCTGCTACTACATCATTTTACCCACAACCACTTAAACTCGGGGGGCTCTCTGAACCCACAGTAAATCTCTGCAGGTGAAGCTGAGTTCTGCTGCTGCCAAACAGCAAGAGGTAGAGCTAGATGCCAGAAAATTAGTGATGGAAAATGGCCTTTTGTTTCTGCAGTTGCTGATCAAAATCAAGGCCTGATATGCAGCACTTACAGCTTAACCCTCCCTAGTAAATCTGCAGTAAGAATTGTTCTGGCTTCCACACCAGTGAAAACTCAGTACTTGGGGTGTATTCTCCTAAGTATTTCAAAGGACTTTTACAAGATAATGAATGGGAACTACTCTTTAACCTGAGGATGCCAGCCTAGTGTGGAAAGCCATGAAAATATTTACATTACATTATCATTACTGTATTTTCCTATTGCTCAGATGAGATGCCTGTGGTTCAGGTTACCAGTTTCATCTGTTCCTGCATTTACTTCATGCAAGGAAATGGCCTCAAATGTAAAAATAATGCTGAACACGCCATACTAATCTCCTGCTCACAAAAAAAAAAGAAAGCTGGGAGAATTCAGCAAGACACATTTCAGCTCCTTTCAGCATACAGCCAATGGGGAAAGGGCAACAAATACTCACATGTGAATTAGCCATTAAAAGGATGTTTTTAAACAAGGAAAGCAATATCCACATAGCAATAAATTAGGTGAAGTACCCCATGATGTGCTGACGTTTGCAGACTGGCCCTAGCAGCAAGGCCAAACAGTCACATTAACAAAGTGAGGGCAGTAAATCTGAGAGACCAACAGTTGGACTAACACGGATATTCAGACTCCATAAAAGAAACTGCTTGTAAAGCAACATCTCGCAAGAGAGTGGTTGTGAATGGTGCTGCAACCAGCTGGTGTCCAGTCACCAGTGGTGTCCCCCAGGGATTAGTGCTGGGCCCAGTTCTATTCAACATCTCTAATGATGACCTGGAAGACGAGATCAAATCTACCCGTGGTAAATTCCCAGATGACACCAAGTTATGGAGCAGTGTGGATCTGCTGGAGGGGAGGAAGATGCTGCAGAGAGATCTGGACAGGCTGGGTCAATGGCAGGGGCCAATGGGCAAAGGCCAATGGGATGAGGTCTTTGGCCACAATAACCCCTGCTGCTACAGACTGGGGGATGAGTGGCTGGAGAGGGACCTGGCAGTACTGATGGCCAACCAGCTGAACAGGAGCCAGGTGGCATGAAAAGCCAATGGAAATAGTGTGGCCAACAGGGCTAGGGACATAATTACCCCCTGTACTGGACACTGGTGAGGCCTCTGCTCTAGTACTGTGGGCAGTTCTAGGCCACTCACTTCAAGAAAGAGATTGAGGGGCTGCATTGGGTCCAAAGGAGCAACAAGGCTGGGGAACGGGCAGGAGGAAAAGGCTGATGAGGACAAGCTGAGGGAGCTGGGGGTGTTTAGCCTGGAAAAGAGGAGACTCAGGGAGGACCTTCTCCCTCTATACAGCTACCTGAAGGGAAGTTGTAGGTTCTTCTCCCAGGCTAAGGACAAGAGGGCAGGGCCTGAAGCTGCCAGAAGAGGGTTAAGTTGGCTGTTAGGAAGCCCTTCATCATGGAAAGGGGGATCAGACACTGGAATGGACTGTCCAGGGCTGTGCTGGAGTCCCCATCCCTGAAGGTGTTTAAGGACATCCTAGATATGGCCCTTAGTACCATGGCCTGACTGATGTGGTTATGTTGGGTCATAGACTGGGCTTGATGATCTCAAAGGTCTTTTCCAGCCTCAATGATTCTGTGATCTCAGAATACGGACAGTAACTACAGACTCGCAGATACAACTTTATTCTGTCTGCAGTTTGCCCAGCTATGCAATCCTCTGTCAGGTTTAACCAAAGCAGCCCATGACTTCAACAGACATACCCACTCTACGGAGGCCACCAGCAACAAGAAAGCCCTCCCCAATCTCACTATCACCACAAACAGAGCCAAAGGAAGCAGAATGCAATGCTGCAGGGAGCTACAACAACTGGTGCTAGCAGAAGACCAACGTTCTGAAGACTTATAAAGGAATATGGTAAGCCAGTAAAGCCCACCCACGATTATTGTATTTTGAGAACTGTGTAATAGCTCTCAGTTGTGTGAGAACCATCACAACAAGATGTTGAATCACTCTGGTTTTCCCCCCAGTTTTTAACTTGTCACTCTAAACACAGAACTTGAAGCCTGTTCAAACGGATTCATTTCAGAATTGGCAGAGCACACATGACCACCCTCAGAAACCATGTCTCCAGCTATCTAGGTGATGACTAACCATGGAGTCCTGATCCAATTGTCTTCGCTGCAACCCACTTAAAGCAGCAAAATAGCCTGTGGAAGTTTAGAAAAGCCTCATTTTGCTAAACAGCTCCAGGATGCTCTCAAATATCCTGGTTGTGGGGAAGAAGAATGAACTCTGATGGGAATTGATGTCATACTGGATAAAGTGACTACATACCAAATTTCATCAATACTCCTTTCTTTGCTACTAAGAGTTAGAAGAACTTTAAGAAGCACCAGAAACAGCTTACAACAGTCCTGTTGATGTACCATGCCCTAGGCTGGACTCAGTTAGTTGACAAGGGTACTACTGGTGTTAGTAAAATAAACCAGAGCAGAATTGATTTGAGCAGGCAATGGCAAGAGAATAATTCTTGATGTATTATCTGAAGAACATGTGATTTAAAACTAGAATATGTTTGAGAGCGCTTTAAAAAAACCCCTACTTTCAGGAAAACTGATGCCCAGCAACATGGTTAAGGCTACTAATTAAGTTAGTGGCAAATTAATCTCACAAATTGGGAACCTCCTGAGTTCTTATGCTGAACACTAACCAGAAGAGCCGGTCAACTTTCTAATAGCATAGGAACATGTAACAACAGCAAAACAGCAAAAGACAGCAGTTAGTCACCTAACAGAGTAAAACAGTTTGGTCCCAAAGCAGACTTAAACTTAATCTGCATGTGGAGTATTTCTTCTGGAAACATATAATCCTTTGCCACAAAGTACCTTAAACAGGTTAGTAATGAGGTGGACTGTTCACAGAAGTTGGCAGTAGGTGTCTTCTGAGAAGAAAGCCACCACTAAAACCCCATGCCTGTTCTTCTCCAGTTGTGCCTGTTTTCCTTACAAGGAGAAACCAGACATCTGTACAGAGTAATTTTAAATAACCACTTTCACCCAGGGGAAAAAGTAGCACTAAGGAGAGAGACTTTTGGCTCCTTGACATGTTTTCATTTGTTACCTACTTACATAATAATACAAAAAACCTTCTATTCACATTTTTAAAATTTAATCTTATGCACCAATTTAGACAGAAAAAATGCTTAAACATTCCATGTACAACTGGTGTATTTGTGTTTTAAAAGACTGCTCCATACATTATTTACAGTCAGAGGCAAAGAGAAGATATAAAATGAATGCTGTTTGAAAAATGGTGCAAATGTCATCCAGCTATCGGCAGCACAAGCCTCTGACCTAATGCACATCCTTCTCAAGCCAGAAGTGCACCCTAGAGACCAGCAAACACTTACTGTAATTATTTACTGTCTTCTAAAAAGACCTGCTGTGATCTACACACAGTAAAACTACAATTATTGGATGTGGATAAAACCACAAAAACACACTGCTACAAACCCAAGCTATTTTGTCATGGCAACACCATAACTCAAACTTGGGTAACAATTGAATTGTCAGGATCCTGCTTTAATGTGAAATGATAATGGATCTGCAAGCCAGCAATCTGAGATCTCTCTCTTTCTAGAAAGAGAACAAACAGAAAAATAAAGAGGACACTAGGAAAATGTATGAACTAGTTGCGTTTCCAAACACAGTTTCCAATGATATTCAGGAGATAAAAGACTTTGAACTGGATCAGGAGACATGATTTGATGTTTTGAGCTTGGGAAGGATCAGGCTGGAGAAGGAGGGTTTACAAGTGGCAGTTCTAGTAAGGCTTTCAGCAGCAGATTCTTGGCAAATCACACACATGTGAAACAACTTCCCAGCTACAATAAACATCTCTAGCTATAAATGCACTCACAGAAAGGAAAGCAGCTGTGGGGAAAATAGGACACATACTACACTTGTCAAACTCAAACCAGGAGGCACTCACCTACTGGTGCTGGCCGTGGAGTGCCAGCACTGCGTGCAACAGCAGGACATGGTAATGCACAATGACTACAGAAGCTGAGCTCACCTTTACAGTGATGCCAAACAAGGTCAGCTTCACCAATAAAGCACTAAAGAAACCGCTCCAGCTACACCTACTTGCAATTAGCAAATACATACACTGCACAAATGTGAAAATGATAAAGAGCAGACAAATCAAGACAAGAGATGGAAGTCAGTGAAAGGAAAAACTAAAAGTCAAGACAATAAACAATTAAACAAACTACACAGAGTGCAATAAATGTCATTAAAATTGCATTTTAGATATGCACAGCCACATGGTAACACATATTCCCGACCAGCATCTTCAAAGAGTATAAATTACAGGAGAAACCATTCTTTCTAGGGAGACAATGTGGTTTTAATACCTGGCTTAAGCAGAAAAATTGAGCAATGAAGGCATTAAAGACAGCACAAATAATAACATTTGTCTAAAGTGTCTTCAGAAACATGTGGCATGTTTTGCACCTGTCTGTGTTAGATGAGATTAGAGTTCTAATCTGTTTTAAGATAAAATTAAATTAACAATAGCCAATGGTTAGTGACACTCCTAGAGGTATCTTACATGTACTTGACTTTTACAGTGATACAGCTTATTAATCTGATTAGCCACTGCTATGCATTTATTTCATTCTAAATGAGGAAAATAATAAAATTAAACGAAATCAAACCTAATCAGATAAAACACAACTTGAAATTCATTACAGATGACAGTGGATCAATGTGCGTTTAAGTCCCCCATATTATCCTCTTTAGTCCTTACAAAAGCACCAGTTCTGTGTGGAGGCAGAAGCCAGGTAACTCCTGACAACCGCTAACCTGAAGGACAGGCAAGCAGCATGCTGTAATGGGTTGAGCACATTCAACTCTTTTTTCAATATCCCTCTTCAAACACCAAAGTAATTTGTTTCCCTTCCCCATTTGTTTCAGTGAAGCATTACCTAATTAATGGCTGAGCAGCACTTTTAAAAGCAGCACATAATTGTTGATAGTCGCTGACTAGCAGTCACTAATGCTACCCTGGCAAAGATTAATTTACAATGAAGACAGCAGTAGGAAACTGTAAGACTATTATAAATAAGTAATGTTTTCATGATTGAAGCTGCGTGACCTCAAGCTAAGAAATCAAATACCACCATCCAAGCATTGTTTATATTTATTGCAAAATGTTTTTCTTTAAAATTCCATTTCGTTCACTACCGACCAGTTTTGCACATATTACACTGCACACATATGCAACAAATCTATTTCCGGCTTCAGCCTGAATATAACGACAGAGTTTTTTTACTGTGAGAGTGACTGAGCACCAGTATAGGATGCCCAGGTGGTATGGAACCACTGTTCTTAGAGATACCAGAAATCCAACAGGGTATCAGCCCCACTCTGCTCTAGCTGGCTCTGCTTGTTCATGGGGTTGGTTGAACAAGACAGCAGTGCTTTCCAGTGTCAACCCTCTATGATCCTATTAAAACTGAACACTACCCCTATATAAGGGCACTTACAGGATTTATACTGCATGTTACAGGTTCTTACCCACCAGTAACAAGAAATAAAGTCATCCCAGCTTTATAGACAAATCTGATCCTACCTCAAATACTTACACCAGGTTAACAACACACAATGTACCAGGACTACTCCCGATACCAAGGCTTCTTAAAACAAGTATTTTGTCAACACAATCTCCACACTGCTGATTTTGCTGCTTTAATCTCCTTTGAAAAGAATTACACGTGAAAAAAAAAAAAACATTGAGACACTCGTAACTACAGAGTTTAACCTCTTCTGAGAATGAAAAGTTGGTCTGACTCCACAGCCACTCCCCAGTGCTGTCCCCAAGTTCAGGATCCCAGTACTGTGCTCTCACACTACAATGTACAGCCTTAGTCTCAAGTCTAGATTCTGATACCACCCTAAAAAATAAACTACTTAATTTCAGAATAGTGGATTCTTCCCCTATTCTGACACAACTGGTATTAGATTTCAGTGTCCTTACATTTCTAGAGCCTGGTTTCTTTTCTCAAATGAAAATTAAGACATTTGGTTAAAAATGAAAAGACCTAACACATGTTCCCATGTTTGCTGGCTGTAGATTCAGTGAAGGTAATAATTCTCACTGCAAGAATGCCAAGAGGATTAGTTTCATCCACACAAACTACCTTTACCTTAACCTACCTATCATCCTAGCAGCTGCCTTGAGATACAGAAGTTTCCACAAAGAAGCAAACGTATCGGACTGTTTGTGGTGATGTCCCCTTTTGTTCTATTTTTATGGAGCCCTGAGAATCTCATGGACCACTCCTGTACTTGGCCTGTAGTGAACAGCAGACACACTCTTACAATCTCATACACCAGCTGTGCATGCAAAGGAATCTCCTGATCCCAGCACATGCAAAGCTATGCTTACAAACTCTGCTGGCAGATTGTACAAGTTGGTTTGGCTATTGGAAAATAATTCTTTTGGAATCAAAACCTATTTTTAGAACTGTAAAATTACCTGTTTTGGTTTGTACACTTTCTCTGTGCACTTAATCACTTGTATTAAGCTTAGCATTGCCTTTACCTTTATAGTTAGATAGCAGTCAATAACAGATGAGACTATACAAAAAATATCTTTATTTATTAAGTGTGTCTTTTCCTTGACTTCATTTCTCATTGAGAATGCCAGCACTCTGCATTATTTGTTTACTGTTTTATCATGGTTTATCACAGATAAAACATTTAGGAAGTGTAAAACCTGGGAAATCAAGGCAGTGGAGCAATGGGAGACTTTTCCAGAAGAGAATCCAATCAGGGATTAATTTACCATCTAACTTAAAACTTTAAACTCTGATCCAAACTAAACCAAACAAAACACGAGTCTCAAAGCCACTCTATCTAGAAGAAAAGGCTTAAAACCTTATGAGAAACTCATTTTGTGGGACGTTTCACATTCCATCTAAGGTTTATTCCCCTTCATATATAGTCCTGCTTCTAATACCAACCAGATGTGACAATGAGGTGAAGGCAGCACTGTAACAGACACAAGGAAATCCTGTAGTTTGGTGTTTTGGAGGAGGCTTGGAGAAAAAGACAAAGGTACCTGGACTTCAAGTGATTGATTGAGGAAGTGCTTATAATCTGAGCAGCATTCTAAATGAGATTTTACTAGTTATTAGAGATTGCAGTTCAGTGAAAGCATGCAGCACCCCAACAGACATACGCTGTGGTAGCAAACCAGGAATCCACCGGGGACAACAGCATGACTGGCCCACACCAAGCCAAGAGCACACACATGAAGTGAGAGAAGAACCCGACATTGCCAAGCAGGCTTGGCCTCCAGCTTTTCAAGAACATCACTGACAAGAGGACTTCCTGTTTTACAATTTAACTTCCAGAACCAAAAGGACTGAAGATGTTCTGATACTGAACTACAGAATAACGTTTGTCCTCCCATAAACTCACAGACAGGATTTATCCCAGCCAACAGAACACTAAGAGAAGTTTTCACATTTGTGTTGCAAATTTAACTACTCCTGAAACATTAACAGGTTTCCCTGAAACCCTCCAGCACACAAAATTCCTGCATCCTTAAGCAGCTCAGTCACTCCATCTCCACCAAGTTCTATTAATGTAAATAAATATGGCTAACTTTCACACTCTTATCAATGTGTTCAGCTTAAAACATCACTTTCACATTTAGTTTTATGGGGTTTCTTTAAATATTAGTTTGTAGTTCCATGAACAAAGTTGAGGCTGTTCTGGTTCCCTGAACGTCTGCTACAGACAGCACTAAGGATCACTGCTGGTTTCATCTGAGCTTGCTATGTGGACAACACTACGAGCTCTTTATTTTCAATGAGTAAAACCAAATTTTACATTTTTGGCAAACTGGTGGTATTTAGTTCTTAAACTTGTGCATTATTTGAGCTGTAGCAAACTTGCATAGTTAGAAAATTCTGGTTTGGACTTCCTAGCTTATCAGTACTTTAACAGTGACAAGAAGATTTAAAACAAATTAATCAATAGCTTTGCAGCCCAGAGTCAGCAGGTTGAAAATACAACAGCAGGAGTAATACACAATACTACTGAACATTAAAATTGAAATCAATATTATTTAACTTTAAAGTAATATTTAAATTACATATAAATACTAAAATTATGTGTAAAGCTTAATGATACTGAACTTCTAATTCACTCCTTGGAAATTCCACAGAATGGACAGCACCCACACATCAGTCCCTCTTAGCAATTTTTTCCTCACTTTTAAAATTCCCTTTCTTCACTTGCTCTGCTTTGCTTTCTTCTTGCAAGGCTTGGTCAGAGCTGCTGTGGAAGAGGACAAAGCCCCAGGCCCCTCCAGTGAGGTGTTATACCCACCAAGCCAGTTGGAAATGAAGCAGACTGGCACTGCTGGAGTTAAGTCATAACAAAAGTGAGAAAGAACAACTTGGAGATCTACCAGCAGCAGACCAAGACTGTACCATTAAAAAAACCCAACTATGTTAGACATGTATTTCTCCAATTTTAAATAAAATATATACGTGTGAGCATATGTGTAAAACTCTTAGTAGGCAGTAAACCTCTTGTCCTTATCCAGTCAGTGAGTATCATACAAGCAAACTGCATCTGGAACCATAACTGTTCCCTAAACCGTATTTATTTGCAATACACATTGTATTTATAAAACACTTGTGTCTTCAAAAGAAAAAGTAAGTTTCTACTGACAAACAGTGCTGAAGTGATCTATCTACAGCACTATAAAACAGTAAGCAAGACTTGGAATGGATGTCAGTGAATACAGACAAATGCTTCGACAGCAGCCGTTGGGAGGCATTACAGAAGACAGCATTCCTATTAATCATTCTATTCTATGTAATTTTATTACAATCTTTAAATTCTAAAAGCAAAATTATTACCCTTGCTGTTAAGGACTGTAATAAATCATGAATGCATGATGTATTCACAAACACACGCTATTGAACAGCCTCAGTTACTTGCACTTGGTTCTTTGTGCAAGGTTGGTTCCATGAGACAAATGCACACATGATCAACATACAACCTCCTCCTGAACCCCCCAGCTATTATCAAGTTCCTCTGCATTCAGTGATAACTATGCACAACACAATCACTCACACGTTTCAACACAGTCAAACTGGAATTTGTACTAGTGGATACAGGTTAGCTCTAGAAATATTTTTATCTTGAAAGTATCACCATTTCCAAATGTCCTACATTTTAAAAGAGTCAATTGATTCCAAAATTTATCTTCACCACCACCATGTGTTTTATATTTCTGCAGCAACAATTTACTGCAGTGCCTAAGTGGTTTGGTTGGTTGCACAGAGAGGTATTAAAACAATGATAAAAACTCCACATGGATGTACAATTTCTTAGCCAATCCTTCAGTAACTCCACAACTTTGATAGCCAAAATCTTATTACCTGGTCTTCTAGAAACAAACTGAGGCATGAAAAAAACACCCTAAAAAACAGTTTGACCATAATGCACACCTTAAAATTATTTTGAGCACTTCTTTTCGAAGTAGTTAGATAATTCTTTTCTTGATAGTAACAGTGCAGGCACCCATTCCTCCATTTCATTTCTTTTAACTTTTTTTATTCATGTATTCTAAAGATCAGCCAGTCACTGGGGTAAAACAACCCTGTGTTCTTTCCCCATCAATGAAAAGAACGCCAGGCTCCTGATAGTCTTTTACTTCTGTTTCAATGAGCTAAGAAATTCTTTACCTCTCTATTTCCTCATGTTCCTGATGTGGCAGCAGCCAGAACGTTGATGACAATGCCAAAGTTGAAAAGATAATTTTTAAAACTAAAAGTGTTATAACAACCTGTAGTATGTCAATAGGCTAATCTTTACTCAAGAGTATGAAGTATCTCTTTGTGGACTTCTAGACTATACTGTATATAAGAAGTCACCATGACCTTGAAATCATCATGGGGACAACAAATTGAACAACAAAAAAAAAAGGTGTTTATGCTCTGGTGTATTGCAAGTACACACATGCAAACATAACACTTCAACTTCAAAACCCTCCCTATCCAGCAGTTCTAACATCACCAAAATTAAACCTCTCACTACAGCCACAAGACAAACACATAAATCTGTATCACAAGGAATATACAATAGGAACATAAATCACATCATACTTACAGTCTGGTTAACTTCTGTGTGTTCTGAAAAAGCAGCTCTGGAAGAACTTGCAATTTATTCTTGTTCAAACGCCTAAACAGTTAAAATTGGAATAAAAAAAAATTAGATTATCTTCCAATTTAGGAAGTTTATTCTATTATGCACAAACACATGAAGCTCCCATCGTATGAAACCTCACGCTACTGACTCAGCAAAGAACGCTTTGTGTATGTTACGCACAGCTAAACAGACCATGCCATCTGTAGACCACCTGCCTGCATTCTTGAGGTAAGGAGTCAAGTGACAGTCCCCAGAATGCTTCGATGTTTTAATATGGATAAGAACACTAGTATGTTTATTCAGTTTCCTCTGGATGCTTATTAACAGGGAGTTGTGTGGCCCCCATGGCCAGGCTTCCACCGCTCTGAGGAAGAGTCGCAGGGACGTGTCTGGATTTTCTCGCCCCTTTTAAAAATGTAGCCACAGTAAATTAAGTAACTGGACCAAGTGAGATAGTTTCCAGATTAGCTATTATTCCTACAGCATCCACACAAGAATGTTTCCGCTTTTTTTAAAAAAGAATTTCATTAAAACTTGACTTTAAAAACATGAGCACTGTTTGTAGAACATACCCAGTCAACGAAACAGCTAGAGAGTGACTGGAAATAGAATCTTAAAGATTACAATTCTTCTAGATATTATTCAGAGAACAGCTTAATATTTATGTTAGTTTATTTTAACTCACTCACTGTGAGAAGTTTTACACTCATGATCACAACTTTCCAACTATAAGAGATCAGCTGTTACAAGTTATGGCAGCCCAGACACGATAAGGCACACACTTGCTCTACTTCATACAGTCCATGACAGCCCCACAAGATCTAAAAGTGGTTTACTTGTAAGATACAACCTTTTTCTACAATCCTTTTTCTTTTCTCTACCTGACAGCATAAACTGTTACTAGCTTTCACAGTCCTCACTGATGTTATTTACATAACAAAGTTGACCTAAGCTACTTACATCCTCCTTGGTGACTTCTACGCATCCCTGTATCAGCCTGTATTTATACCTTCTTTGCTCACAACCTATGTCAAGAGTTAATGTTGATAACATCTATTTTTGCAAATATTTTTGATCTCAGAAGACACTTGGAACTTTCAGAAACTTACTGACACCCACTATCTGGTTTTCAATTTCTCTTGCACTGAGTAATTCCACCATCAGAATTCAAGAATTTTTTGAATGGAAAGGCCTTTGTCAGAGATCAAACCAACATTGCGGGGTTTTCATGTGACAGTTTTCATATGGCTGCCATATGAACATGTCTTGCAAGACAGAGGGGTGATGGAGTCAAGAAGAATATTCACTTCTCTTTCTGGCACCTAGAGCAGATCAAAGGCTGCATTTGCAGCCCTGCTTACAGAGCCTAAACTTCATGCATTACGCATGCCATGCACTAACTTAGGCAGACATAAAACCTGCTTATTTAACTCTGCTTTAGTAACTACCCATTCCTGAGACAAACACACTTCAGTAGATGGAACACTAAACA